>JAEMOT010000504.1:46650-63902 GCA_019297695.1 Apostasia ramifera | reverse complement strand
AATCTATAAAATTACAAAAATTCTATGATTTTGGTCTCAATTAAAATTTAATTGCTAATTTTTTATAAACATATTGTATGATTAATCTTATTTATTAACTCTATTATTTTTTAGAATAATTTTAAAATATTAATATTAATATTTTATTTTTTTTATTTTTAATGTACAGAAATAAAATAATCAGAAAAATTAAATTTAAAAAAATAAAAAAAGAGTGTAATATAATTTTTGAAATATGTAAATGATTTAAAGTAGTAAAAAATGATTAAATTTTATATTTTTAATCAAAAAATAGTGAAAATAATGATATTTTAAAAGAGAACCAAAACTGCAGTACTTCACAATCTTATGACCCAAATAAAGTTTTTAAAAATTTAAACCAATTTACAAAACTCTTCTAATCTCGAAAGCCTGGATGCGATTTACCCTATTATTAATAATGTAATATAATAATAATTTTAATTAATTAATTAATTAATTATATATTATATTCGTTATCACATTCTGTTACCTTACTACTATTCTTTAACCACTTGAGCCAGCTTTTCTTTAAAGTAAAATTCTAGCCATCAGTAGTCGATTCGCATTGAGCCGGCCCTCCATTGATTCCCATTGATTTTCGTATCGCTAGTAGTCGATTCACGTCGCCTCCATCATTAGGCTCCCGCTGATCACCGTTACCTCCATTTAGCATTCTTTATCGAGTCAGCGCCTCGTCCAACGATTTTTATTTAGCCTTCTGCTTCAAATTGATCTCTTGCACCTCTCATTCCTCTTTCCCATAATTGTCAGTCTCACTTGACCCCTCTGGTCTGAGATCTTGGCTCCGCTACTGAGTGAGACCACAAAAAGTTAAAAATAATGAATAAAACATGCTAGTTAGGAATCGTTTGATTCATTGTTATCTTAGTATTATGTTATGTAATTTAAATGTCATGATATTTAGATGTCATCTTTTAACTAATAATTTTATATTCTAATAAAAGATTATTTATACATATTATTAAATCAAACGATTACTTTCTCTAAATAACATAATATAATATCAAAATAATATTGAATCAAACGTCCTCTTTAGATCATTTGAAACAAATTAAATAAAATAATTAATCACCATCTCTCACTACAGCAAACTACTTGTGAATCCGAGGCCAAACAAATATGACTTGAATTATATTATTTTATTCTAGGCAAGAAAGATAAAATTAGGCCTATTAATGGGTTAAATTCGGATCGAATTGGCCTCAACCTAGATTAGATCTAGAAGAATTTTGGATCAGATCGGGATTAACTCAGATCCGATTCATGACCCATGATGAATCAAATTTTCAAAACAAATTTTGGGTAAACTTAAAAATTATATTAATTATAATTTACTTATTTAACTTATTGACTTTTTTTAAACAAGTGGGAACTTCTTTATAATTTTAAATTTAAATATATAGTAATATTATTAATTAATCTATTATTTAATATCTTATTTATTAATCAACTTTAAATATAAAATAAAAATATGAAAATAAAATGAGTTGACAATAAATACTTTACCTCACTTATTTTTATCAAGAAAAGCTAATTTTTAATATAATTAATTTAAAATATTAATATATAATTTTAAATCATTAAAACAATTATATATATTTAAATAATAGAGAGGTATTATATATAAAAATATTATGAAAAATAGAAAATACTTAACTTTTAAAATAATATTATAAATCAAAAATTTATAAAATTAGCATTTTAATAACATTAATTAAAAATATTATAAATATAATATAAAATAATAATTATTTAGTCATTTAATAAAATTTCATATCACTAAATATAAATAACTTTTAATTTTATTTTTTATAATTTAGTTTATATTATTTTAATAATTTGAGTAAAAAATTATTTTATTTAATAAAATAATTGCATCGAAAGTTGATCGAATCGTGATGTGACCGGTTGACAGGCTAGATAAAAGGGTAAATTACACTTAAGTCTCTGAATTTAAGCTTTAATAACATATAAGTCCATATTTTTAAAATTAACATCAGATCCTTAAGTTTTTAATAAATTATCAAATAATTTTTTTTATTTTTATATTATTAAAAAAATTTAAAATTATCATTATATCCCCTCTCTCGCATGCGCAGGGATGAGAGGAGAGAAAGGGGAAAAAGTATAATGATAATTTTAAAAAATTATAATAATAAAAAAATAAAAATAATTTATTTGATAATTTATTAAAAACTTAGGGACCCCGATGTTAAAATTTTTAAAAATATGAACATGTGCGTTATTACGCCTTAAACTCAAAGATCTGGGTGTAATTTACTCTAATAAATATAAGAGGTATCAGGTAAATCTACATTACATTGATTTTAGTTTATATCTCCTCTAATAAATTTTTTTTTTTTTTCAGAGGTATCTCTTAAAAATCTCCGCCAAATCATTCCAAATTATTTTCATTATATTCACTACCAAACGTACTTGAGGACATACGCATTTACAATTTCATTAATCATTCTATTGATTATACCTTTTAAAGCTATAATTCTATCCTCATTTATCTTAATTTCTATTACATGATCTTTCAAATATTATTCAGAGTTACACTCATTTCATTCCTAATATTATTTTTCTCAGAGTATTAAAGTTTGAAATTTAAACTATTAATTTTTTGGGCTTTCTCCTTTACTTATTTTATTTTCTGAAGATACAAAATATTAATTTTTTTATAAATCATAATATCTGTCAACTCCATCAACCTAGTTGCCTATATTCCAAATTCCCAATTTAATTCAAATAACTTATGTTCTAGTATTTAGACTAGGTTTTTTACTCGTATTCATCTATGATTTGCAAACTCTTGCTCACTTATCACTATATCCTGGTGCCGATGAATCGACCTTTATTATTTTCAAGAAACATAGCACGTCATCTCCGGAGAATACCCTATTCCGAGCGTAATTTCTTAAAAAAATCATATATGTTTGATATAATAAGTTTTACACTGGCTATCAACTGCCTAACCCCAGCATAATTATGATTAATTTAAATTTGAGTTAAATAAATTAATCATAAGTTTTACATTGGCTACCAATTGCCTGACCCGAAATGACTAAAACTTCAAAATTTTATGATTATTAATTATTTAAAAGTTAAATTAACATGACATTAACTCAATGTACGAGGTAATAATTTTTGACTTGACCCACCAACTCGAACTGAAACTAACCCCAACTTAACCAAGTATAAGTCGAGCCTATACGAGTTCAGATTATAAATGGATTGACCCAATTCAACCTATCAATGACCCATTTATCAAAATTAATACATATTTTTATTTTTAGTTCTAATTTTAATATTAATTATTTGACGAATGTTATATAATTTAGTTGTTTTTTAATGTTCTTAATCGAGCTTTATAATTATATTGATTTAAAGTAAAAAACATATTAAATTTATCAAATTTTGATAACTTAAAAAAATATAATAGATAAGTTGGCAGGTCGGGTCAAGTAACCAGTTTATTAAATAGGTTAGGTACAGTTTTGATGCTTGATTCGTTTAATAAATAGGTCATGAAGTTCGAGCCAAGCATAAATAAGTCGGGTTTGCGTCAAGCTTAAATGGGTCAGATCAAAAAATAAATTTACTTAAATTCAACCCAACAACTCGAATTGCTACCCCTAGTTTATGCTGGAGCCCATACTCTTTTCCCACACTACATGGGAATAAAAACTTCTCATTTTAAAATAATTTTGAAAAAAAAAAAGAAATAGTTAGGGATTGATGGAAGGAAGGCACACACAATTAAATTCAAATGATTGATTGATTGATTCGACAAGTTTTACGCTGGCTGTCGACTGCCTAACGCAACCCTCCGCATTTCTCATCCGGGACTTGGGACCCGGCAACGGCGCGTTACACACAATTAAATTCAAATATTGTATATAATTTGATTTAGTTACCCTCAAGTTGATTCCAAACCAATTCCATCTTCAAGCAAACTTTCAAATTTCGAGTATTTTGCTTAACCCAACTATGGTGAGAACATCTCGACTCAAAATTATTTATTCATCGATCTTAAATTAACCCACGACACATCGTTGGGGAGCCACAATTGACAATAATATGAAAAATCAAAAATATAAGTAAAAGGATAAAATCAACCACCACCGAGTCTTTTATCTGTGGTTGGCAGCATAAATCTTTTGAATTCATTACATTATCAATTACCAAATAACAACGCTAAATTTAGCTCCAAGTATAAGACCGCACTCGCATGGCTGCTAGTGCGCGAGGCCACACGCGCGGCCGCAAGCAACAGCGAGGGCGGCCGCCTATGCGTGAGGCCGCAAGCGTGTCCGCCTGGGCCCGACGTCCTACAGTTGAGGTTGCGCGCTGCGCCGACGACGACTCAAATGCACAAGAGCATAATAGTAAATTTAAAAAATATTTATTTTAATTTCATTTTTTTGACGACTTAACAATATTTTAGATGGAAATCATTATGTTGGACTCGATTGAAAGCTTTTTAGAAATAGTAAAGATAGTAGTAAATTACATAATAATTATTATAGACTTGTATGACATATTTTGATATTTGTGAATCTTTTCGATAAATAGTCAAAACTCATAGTCCTAAATTGAATTACTCTAATTTTATTTTATATCCCATAGAATTTTAATATAACTTATTTTTCTACTGTATTTTTTAAAAAGTGAGAAATTAACTTGAAGGCCATGTTTGATAGAGTTTTATATCGTGGCAATTTCTTCCACTGCAATGGTGATAGAACTTTTTTTTTTAATCAAATTACCAATTGGTTTTAAAAATTTAATTATAATTTTATTTAGTTTATATTTAGGCTTATTGTGTAATTAATTTCATTTTAGATTCCATTAAAATAATATTTGGCAAAATTATAAGAACTTAGTAAAAAAAACATTTATAAAAAATATAGCCAATCAAATTATAATTACAAGTAAATTATAAGAACGTAATAGTAATTTATTATTAAAAGATATTTAACAAAATATCTATGATATAATATTGATATATAGCACAGATAATTTGCTAAATAATTTTTTAATAAACTATTTGTTTTGTAGAGCATTATTAAATCACAAAGTATTTTTCATTAGAATTATTTTTTAAGATAAATCCAAGCCAATCATTTTTATCAAATTAGTCCAACTAAGCGTGGTGCAATTTTATTTATCTTAAATATTATTTCAGGCCGCTTTATCTAATTTTAAATTTAATGTTCCATAAAAAAAATAATAAAATTAATGCGTGGTTTTTATTAATCAAGGAAAAATTCCAATCACTTTTCATTATTTAAATCCATAACCGTCCAATTACAATTTAGTTCTTCTGATGAATGAAACATTACAGTTTGGTCTCGGAGCTATCTTCAGCTTGATCAAAATTACAATGCTACTTTTTAATGTTAAATTTAAAAATTAAACTACGTGAAAATTTAAATTATTTTAGCTTTGGGATAAATATAAGACTTATTTTTCATGTCATTTAAACCAATAATTATTTTTATAAAAAATTTAAATTAATAGATAGATCTAATTTTTTTAATTATGATTAAAATATAAGTTAAATTTAAATAAAATATTATGATGACAGTAAATTGAATAGTAGAATGTGATTTATAATTAAAGTTCTTCACACTTTTTATAATTTTTAGAAACAAGAATAAAATGTGATTAAAATATCACGTAAATTTACTATTTTAAAAATCAACATCTAATTCTTTTATTTTTTATATAATTATCAATTATATTTTTAAAAATTAAAATTTTATTAATAATTATATCAAAATCAAAGTCCCAAATGTCATATTTTTAAAATCATAAATGCGTATAATATTATGTCTTAATTTAGAAATTTAATTATAATTTATCCATTCAGAAAATATAGACACTATCATTGATCATTAATTTTTGTAAGTTTATGAGTAATTTCTCTTAATTATTTTTAATAAGTATTTGGTTAAATATTATTTTCATATAATATTATTTAAAAAAATAATTATTTAATTTGATAATATTTATAAATAATTTTACAAATTTGTAAAATCATTATAAAAAATATTTTTAAATATTACAATATTTAAAATATTGTAAATATGAAAATAAAATTACCTCAAATACTCCTGAAATTTTATATAAAAAAAGAGATATTACGCTCGGTCTTGAATTTAATATTTAATAAAGCACAAATTCACATTTTAAAAATTTTAATATCAGATTCCTGAGTTTTAATAAATTATCAAATAAGTTTTTTTTTATTTTTTTTTATTAAAAACATTTTAAAATTACCATTATATCCCCGGGCTCTCTCTCTCCTCCACGCCTCTCTCTCTCCGCGTGATCCCGGTGCATGGGCGACGCCACGCGGACGCCGGCGGGTCTGGTGGCCGCGCCGGCGCGGCGTGTGTGACCCACTGGCGGCTGCGCGGCGTCTCCGTGGTCGCACGGCCGTCTCCCGTGCGCAAGGATTGTCCTATACGTTATTAAGCATTAAACTCAGAGATCTAAGCGTAATTATCCCTAAAAAAATTTCATCACAAGACTAATCTTGTATATCACCTCAGCTGAAAGGTGGAACAAAAAAAATTCCCTGCATTGTTTTTTCATTCATAAATGAAGATATTAAATATATGTTGACATTAGAAGATGATTTTAAGTAGACTGATCCGAGTTTGAGCCAAGTCAGTCACAGCTCAAACTCTGCACTCAAAGTCTGCTCGTATCAATTCGATTTAACTTCGAGCTGACTCGAGCCTTAATCGAGCCAACTCAAACTCTCTATGAAGTAAAAATTTTTCTTTAAAAAATAACTTTATTAGAATTTTAAATTAGATTAGTTATACCTACTAAATTACTTAACAGATATCCTAACCACAATTAACATGTACTTTTATAAAAATAATAAATAATTATAATAAATAATTAAATATATTATTAATATTTTTAAAAAATAGAGATCGAGAAAATTCGAGCTAAATATCGGTTTAATAATTCGAGCTAAATATCGATCTGAACATCGAGCGACTATCGATCTTCGAGCCTAACTCTCACCTCAAATTTTGAGTCATTTGTAAACTGCTTATTTTTCCTTTTCCAAGTTAGAAAATGCATTTTTTTTATTTTAATTTGTTAGATATTTTTGACTACAGCCCACCAATATAAAATGCTAGAAACATTGAACTCCATTTATTTAATATATCCTTGATGAAATAGATATATTAAACAAATACGAAGTTCTTTTCGGCTTTTTTTTAATACCAAGTTCTTCTTGTTTTTTATCTAACTATAATGGGCCAAACCATAAAAAAATAATAAAAAAAAAGCTGTAATGGGACAAACTGAAAGCACGAGAAAAAAAAAGAGAATAAGTTCAGGTTGTTTAACTCTGAAAATCACTCACTAAACTATATTATATATATATATATATATAAAGCTATTAAATGAAGATAGTACAATAAATTTAGATCGATCAATGATTAAATATGAGTTATTAAAGCTCTACTTTTTTCGACTAGTGATTCCTATTTGGTTGAACAGTCTAACAGAATAGAGCAAAATTCATCGAATAGTGAGCTGAGCATAAATAGATAAGCTAATCTACTTTGTTCACATCTGAATGAAGGCCAAATAGAAGGGGCATCCTCAACTTGTTCAACCTAATAAGAAAGTTATATATGCAGAGCATGAGTACCAAGAATTTACTATGATTATAAAATAAAATCTCTACACAATTGAGCAGTCTTTAATCTTTAAACTCGTGTAATTTGCTGACCGTGCTCTCTAATAAAGGTGTCATGCGAGCCACATGGATGATTCTTATAAGGCGCGAGAGTTTTTATTAAACACTAAATCTTTATCTATATATTAATTATATCTGAATAACTCCTACTTCTATAGAGTACATCAACTATTCTATTAATAGCAGCATTGATAACATCAGCTTTACGTATTTAGCTGACCACTGGTTGCTTCCAAGCAATTATCACATGGATCCCAGCTCCACAAGCCTCTCCATCAAGTCTCGTAAAATACCGCCCTTTCTCATCTAAAATAGTAAAAATTAGTTACACATTTTTTTGATAGTACGTTTCGATCTCACATTTTAGATATTAATAAATTAAAATCTTCAAATTGTCTGATGTAATCACACGTGAGCCAGTTACACTTTTTTTTTTTTTTTTTTGTTCTCTAGGTTTGGTTTTGCTCCATTTGTAAGCCATTGATTAATTAAAGCAAGCCCTAACTAATTATATGGCTATTTCTTTCAAGTAGAAAGGAACAAATAGAAAGGGAGACAACCCTTCTCCCACCATGTTCCATTTTTATAATTATTTAACCTATAAATATCAAAAAATAATAATAATAATTTAACCAATGATCAATCAAATGTCACAATTCACATCCACATGTTTTTTTTTTTGTCATTTTTCTTTAGTTAATTACTTATTACGCATCCAACTATTTTTTTTAAATGCTTAGATAATTAATTTTTAATTATATTATGCACGATGTACATTTTTAAAATATATTTTTAAAATTTAATACATGTCGATGAGTTCAATATGTATCATAAAAAAAATACATCGCACAGGTTGATGGTGCAAGTCAAATTTAATTTAATAAAAAAAATGGTATGTATGTGACACTTGGCCTCTGTATTTTTATACATTGAGCTCTCCTAGCTAACAAGTTGTTATTTTCTTAAAAAATAATATCAAAAGTGATGATTTGATTATAGAGCAGGTACGTCATACATATCATGCTCTCATAAATTGGTGACTCGTTATAATTCCAAGTGATTGAATCATGCGAGAAAGGACAAACAGAAGTTTTTCGTGAAGCAATTAACTAATATGCTACTTTTATTTGACCCAAGGCCATCAAAATTAATATAGTATGTTTAGAGTAAATTACTAGGAAGTTTATATTACGAAATATGATAGAGATGACAGAGATAGGGGAGATTATTCCATCAAAAGATTTTTTTTTAACTTAAAATCATCATTTCTTAAAAGGATCTCAAAATATTATGTGAGTTAAAAATAACAAAAAAAGCTTTTATTTTTTACAATTAATTATATATATATAATTAAATAATAATTTATTACCCTTTAAATTTAAGCAAGTGGAAATTCATTTGTATTGAGACCGAAAAATAAATCACTTCTTTAACAACATACATCACTTGGGTCCACAACTCCACATAACCAGACGATATTGCGCGAAGCTTAAAGGACGGGGGTATAAGAGTAAAACCGGCGCTCCGATTTAGGGATATTTTTAATAAAGAATTAAAGAAAATAATATCCAAGTCGCCGTAGTACGGGAACTTCATTGGATGGGAGACTGCAAGCGCAGGCCGCCGGCGCAAATGGAGGAGGAAAAGGGCGAAGGAGCTGAGAGGCGCTGGAGCTGCCGGAGGAGCAGGATGCGGCGGATCTCCAAGAGCCGGCGGCTGAGGGCGGCGGCCTCCAAGCGGAGCTGGCCGTTCTCGTGGCAGAAGGCGGCGCACTGGCCGGACGCGCCGGCGAGGCGGTCTGCCAGCGCGCGGTTCTCCAGCCGGAGCCAGCCGACGCGGCTCCGGAGGTCCTCCAAGTGGCGCTGCTTCCGCATCCGGGACCGGCGAGCTGACTCCCGGTTCGATATCATCCGCCGGATCCTCCGCTGATCGTCGTCGTCAGCGGCGGCGGCGGCGAACTCCATTTCTTTGGCGGGGGTTGGAAGATGAGGAACGGAGAAGAATGGGGGAGGTTAATTTATGGGCCGGGCTGTAAGGACGAGGGAAGGTGGGCCCACTCCATTTAATGGGCTCAAGTGTTCGATTTGGGCCCATGCCAGCCCATTTTGTCTTGACTCGAAGGCTGTTGGGCTTGGGGTGGAGAAGGCCGGGAATTGGACGAGCTCCACATTGTTTTGGCGGATGTGGTGGTGGGGAGTGGGAACTGAGAGCAATGGTTTATCCTCTTAATAAAAAAATATATTAGAATGTCAAACATATATAAATAATTAATATATATATATATATATTTAATATTATCTGTTCTCTTTTTTTGTTTTTTTTTTGAAATTTTTCCTTAAAACATAAATGAAAAGGTGCGTTTGAGTTTGAATTTGAATGTTTCAGAAGAAAATTTCAGTGGAAATGAAATCTTCTCGCTGTTTCAAAATGGGTAGCCATTGCAGTTTGAATTCAAAAACTTTTTGGCAAAATATGCCAAGGCCTTGGTGTAAATCGATTCGATTTTCTCGTATACAAAAGTAGCAGATCGCTAGTTAATCTAAATCCTGTAAGTGCCAATCGGTGTTCGGGTAAGAATCACACGACCATACAAGCAAGTTTACCTCGTGAGACTCATTGAAAAAACTGAGAAATTTATCTAGTAAAACCCACACGTTATAAGTACAACTACTGGATATTCCAATTTTTCACTAAAAACATAAATAAGCTATCTTGTACGTCGATAAAGAGACTTTTTTTTACAATTTTATGGGTTCAAGCCCGAGACTATTATTACATGATAAGATATTTAGAAATGAAAAAAAATAATTGAGATTATAATAATAATTATAAGTACTTAACTATCTTAATTTTAATATTTGACATGAGTTTAAATATGCATATTAAGAAAAACGTTAAGCTAGAAAAACTTGAGAAGAAAAATACTATTCAGTTTTAATAATTTAAAAATAAAAAGATTAACCGTGATTTTGACATATAATTTCTGGGTTATCTACTGATTAAATTTAGGGTAAATTGCATTAGGGCTCCTGAGATCAACACAGTATTGTAAATAGATTTTAAAATTTGAAAAGCCTCAATTTAGATATCTAAGTTTATTTTTGCACTGCTCTTTGGTTCCTAGTTACTCTCTAACTTTTTGTGATAATTTATTTAGACGGTAAATATTAATTTTGATCACTTTTTTATTATTATTCATAATTTTAGTTCAAAATACTCTTATAATATTATATATTTAGGCCCTGTTTGGTTGGAGGCCATCTTGGTCATGACCATGGCCAAAATAGCCTCCAACTATTTTATTAAATAATTTTTTCATTTTTCATTCTCAATACATAAATTTTAATATAAAAAAAATTATTTTATATTATATCTATACAATTTTTAACACATTATACTTAATTTTTTATTATTATTAATTTTAATAAAATAGTTGGAGGCCATCTTGGTCATGGCCTGGCCAAGATGGTCTCCAACCAAACAGGGCCTTAGAGTTTAGATAGATAAAAGAGAAAATATTTAAGTTAAAAAAAATAAGCAAAGGCCCTGTTTGGCACGAGGATCAAAAACATGACCAAAATAGTACTAGTTTAATATAAAAAAATATTATTTTGTTTCACATGTTCAATAATTTTCAATAAAAATATCAACATTATTTCACATCCTAGACCAAAGAGTACTTTGGTATAGGATGTGAAATAAAGTTGAAATTTTATTGAAAATTATTGAGCATGTGAAGTAAAATAATATTTTTTGATATTAGAATTTATGAAAAATGATCAAAATTTTTATTTATTTATTATTATTATTATTATTGTTTTTTAAACTAATACAATTTTAGTCCTGATTTTGGTCCTCGCGCCAAACAGAGCCAAAAAGTCATTTTTACTATTTTTAATAGCTAGAGACTCAACTGCAGCGCAAATGAAACCTTGGGGGCTTATTTGCAATATCATCTAGACTTCAGGGCCCTAGTGTAATTTATCCCGTAAATTTACCCCAACGAATGAAAATTTTAAAAATCGTGATTCATCAGTTTAATTTACCGAGTTATTAATATTTCACTAAATACCTGTTGGAAAGGAATAACCAAACTTTACAAATTGCAGCGAGCATAGTTTTTAACACTTTCATTTCTTTTAAAACGTAATTAACTTTGAGCACATTAATTTATTTTATCACATTATGTAAAATTCTGAATATTTAACCTAACTATATTGTTTTTAAAATTAAAATATTTTTATGTTACGTTATTATACATATTTATTTATTAAAATAATATTCCAAAAATTTAATTTTAATTCAACTTGAGGTAATTTTGTTTTTCAGCAATATTGTGAACATTAGATAATGATTTCATAAAATAAAAGAAAACCAGAGAATAAAAATTTCAATTTTCACACTAAAAAATTTGCATATATAACTGTCTAATTAAGGTAAAAAGATCATGTTTGGCGCGAGGATCAAAACAGGACCAAAATGGTACTAATTTAAAAAATAATAATAATAATAATAAATAAATTTTTTTAAATCATTCTACACAAGTTTAAATATAAAAAATATTATTTTACTTTACATACTTAATAATTTAAAATAAAAGTATCAACTTTATTTCACATTCTAGATCAAAATATTCAAATCGAGTATTTTGATCTAAGATGTGAAATAAAGTTGATACTTTTATTTTAAATTATTGAGTATGTAAAGTAAAATAATATTTTTTATATTTAAATTTGTGTAAAGTGATTTAAAAAATTTATTTATTATTATTGTTGTTGTTTTTTAAATTAGTACCATTTTGGTTCTTGCGCCAAACAGGTAAGATTTTTTGACGTGAAAATCGGTAAGGTGGAAAACTACGACTCCTCTCTTTGGGCGGCTTTGAAGAGGTTTCATTAATCGAAAAACTGAATACAATAGTGGTTCTTGGTTCAAAAAGAATGTCCCTTTTCTCCTGTTATATTACGGCGCCTGGCGCCTGGGGCCGGTCATACCGCTTTAATAGAGCGTGATGGGCCATTTCGTGTACTTCTTTTGAATCCCGTTGTTCGACCTGAGGGTTGTTCGACTTGAGGGTTGTTCGGTCTGAGGAAGTTGCCTGCGTTCCCCTCGCGCCCCTAGCCTGCTTCGTGAGAATTGGTTCCGTTGAAGCCTCCATGTGTACGCTCGGGATGCTACTTTGCAGATCCCAAGGCAACAATACCTTGACTTTTTAACCAAAATTTAAACTTTAATTTGACCCAAATTTTGGCACTTACATCCCATTAAAAAAAAATATCTAGTTCAAATTTAATTTCATTATCATTAAAATATACATATATATATATATATATTAAATATCTTGTTACTTTAATAATTGTCTAATAAATTTATTAATTGTGATTTTATATTTGAATCTATTGGATTATTCAACAGATTAAATTTTAATTATTAAATAGTACAATAGATTAAAGATCAAAACTACCTAATGGATCAATTTAATAATAAATTATTTCGCTGCAAAGTTTTTTTTTTCTATTTTTTATTTCAGAACTCACAAAAAATATTTGTGTGACAGATGTTTTTTTTTCTTTTAATTTATTCAAGTTCCCTCTTCCATGAGTAAACATCCTCCTCCACTTGGTATTGCACTTTGAGAAAGATCATCAATTAAATATATTATCCTAAAATTTTAAATATATAATTAAAATTAAGTCAAACAAGTAGAAATGATTTAATAAACCATAAGAAAATCAAAATACCATAAAATAAAACAAAATACAGCTTCACTTGAGCTGTCAAATAATACTTCAAATTCTTTTTTTTGTAAAATATCCCATCAAAAATTGACAAAAATTTTGAATCGAAAGAGAAATTTTAGGTATTGTTGAAATTTCATCGATTGATCGCAAAGTAATGTGATCTAATATTGACAGATGAAGTAATTATTAATATACTTTTTTATATTACTGTGTTGCATGAAAAAGTGATATATTATATTACAGTATGAAAAAAAATATTATTACGTAATTTTTGTTTTATAAATTTTTTTAAAAGTTATTGTCAAAAACATATGTTGCTTTGTGTAACCAATTAATATATTGATTAAATTATATGTTTATATATATATATATATAGGACTATTACATTTATACTATTGATAGATAAAGGTATATATTAGTACTATATTTTATTATATATATGATATTTTTGGGTAAATAGTAAGTAGGTCCCTGTTATTTGCTCATATGTGTAAGTAGGTCTAATTTTTTTAAAATTATTCAAATTGGTCCATTAGTTTAAGGTAATGTGCAAGTAGGTCCAAAATTCAGATTTAACAGTAAAAAAACTTATGAAATAATATTTTTACCTTTAAAATTTTCTCTCTCTCTTTGCGGCAGCCGAATCTCGGCAAACTTGTTCTTCCCCTTGCCGGCGAGGAAGCCAACTTCGAGAATTCCCACAGGATCTTCGGAGTCGCTAAGATTCTCCTAATCCTCAAACTGGTCCCCCACGATCAACGCGTCGCCGCCATGCGAGCCGTCATTTTCCACGCCAACGCCCGATCCTGCGATCCCGCCGGCGGTTGCACACGCCTGATCTCCGATATGCAGCGTCATATCGACCGCGCCCGCACCGAGCTGCACAGTATTAACCAACAGATCAACTACTTTGAGCTGCAGGTAGCAGAGCGGCCATCGACTGGGGTAAAACAAGCTTGCCGAGATCCGGCTGCCGAATAGAGAGAGAGGAGAAGAGAGAGAAAATTTTAAGGATAAAAATATTATTTATATATTTTTTTACTGTTAAATTTGAATTTTGGACCTACTTGCACATTACCTTAAACTAATAGACTAATTTGAATAATTTTGAAAAAATTAGACCTACTTGCATATATGATTAAACAACATGAACCTATTTTCAATTTATCCTATAGTTAATTATATGTGTATTTTTTTAATAAAAAATAATACATTTATGCTACTTTATGGAGTAGTCGCCTGAAGAGGCAACCGTATGTGAAAGAGCGTAAAGATAACAACGAATAAATTGATCAAAAAAAAAAAAAAAAATTCTCCTAATGAAAAAGTAAACATGCCAACAACATAATGAGCTGTCAAGTTTTTCCAGCGAAGGCAAAAAAGCAAATAATGATCTCTCGTGCTTTCCCTAAAATATATTTATACTGTTTGTTTATTCCCAAGCTAATTATCTTCACTACATTACTTGCATTTAACTCGATAATTATCTTACATTCATAATCTTTTAATATTTTTGATTTTTTTCTCGACTCAAAAATTGATATTTGATTTTTTTTAACATATATAACTTAAAGAACAACTCAATTTGATAATCACGATCAACAATTCCTACACTTATGAAGCTGTATGCTTCTACATTGGCCATGAACATTCAAAAAAATGTATATTTTTAATTTATCATATATAACTTAAAGGCTGATTGCATCGTCTTCACAGCCTCGATTCTTTGCATCTTTACGGTTTGTATGCATCTTCACCCTGTGGTAGAATATCTAGTGTTGTTGTTTAACTGTATAAATTTCAAGATTAAACTAACCTTGTATTGGATTATTGTCCACCAACTGAACTGCATCGAGCTTTGAGTAGATCATCTTGCTTATCCTAATTTTGCTTGCATCTACTTCAATCTTTTGTTCAATATTCAGTTCAATCTGTTATTCTTAATGCATCTAGTGTTAATTGCTTTCTTAGAATTTTTTAACTTGTAGTCCACATGCAGTTCATATTTTTTTTTTAACTTGGAAAGTAGTACAATAATATTTTTGTATGGTAATGCAGTATATTTTTTAAATTTCTATTGTTTAGGTTTTACCTATTTTTGTTTGCTATTTTTTAATGCTATTATTAATTTATATTATTTTAACTATTTTACAGTTTCTCTGAATTCAAATTATCATGACTATTCAACAAGAATTGTTTTCATTGATGATAAAATATGGAGGATTTTGGAAACAAGTTCCAAAAACTGAGAGGATGCGCTACGATTTGGGCAAATAAAAAACTATTAAAATGAATATATATATATATATGCTGAATTACATAAATATTAAGTGTGCTGTTTGAGAAAATATGTACTTGGTTGAAAGGAAAGACATTTGAAATGCACTATCATTTATCTTATACTAGTCCAAATAGTATAAGTTGATAGTTGGAGATAATGAAATTCTAGAAATGATTTCTATGTCTGGTGCTATGGCTAAAGGAGAGGTTGTTGTATCTACCAAGGAACAAGAGGGATTGAAGCCATTAAGATGCAGCCCACGTAAGAAGGTGGATCAAACCAAAAACCAAAATATCACAATCCCACTATGTAATATTGTGTCTCAATATAACGAAGAAGAAGTTAACTTTGATCAGTTGATGAATATTGATGCACAATTGCTACAAGTAGAGACGAATGTTACAGTTATTGCCTTAGGAAGTCGATTTAATGATTCGAGTTCATTCAGGCAAGCTTTAAGAACAAAGGCTATTAAGGAAAATTATGCTATCAAGTTCATTAAAAGTGATAAGACAAGGGTGGTTGCTAGATGTGCACATTATAGTTGCAATTGGAGAATTAGAGCTTCAAAACTTCAAGAAAATGGGGCATATGAGGTAAGGATTTTCAAAAAACACCTATCCAAGTATGAATAGGAAAGGAAATAAGCAAGCTACTATTGAGTGGGTTGCAAATGCGATCAAGGATTTGGTTAAGTGGAATCCAAGCATTACACCAAAAGCTGTTCAAAATGAGTTAGAGAAGGAATACAACCTTAGTTTGCCATACATGAAGTTGTGGAGGTCAAGGCAAAAGGCACGTGACTTGATTTTTGGCACTGTAGAGGAGGACTTTCGGTGGATTCCTATACTTATAAAAGAATTGATTTCTAAAAATCCTGGAAGTCACATATGCTATGAATATGATGAACCTGATATGAGCTTCAAAAGGTACTTTGTAAGTTTTAAAGTAGTTATTGATGGCTTCTTTGTAGGATATAGACCTTTCATAGGATTAGACGCTTGCCACTTAAAAGATAAGTATCTTGGGATGTTAATGTCTGCTATTGTATTAGATAAAAATAATGGCTTATACCCGATAGCATTTGCTATTGTAGAGTCAGAATCGAAAAGCAATTGGTATTAGTTTATTGAGCAACTTATTAAAGCATTATATGAAGATGTTAATGAAATCTGTTTTATATTTGACATGGAAAAAGGTATTGAAGAGACAATTAAAATGTTGTTGCCAATGATGGAGCATAGGGTGTGCATTCGACACCTTTGGAAGAATTTGAAAAAAAAATTCATTCTTGTGATGCATATAAGCTTCGCAATCTAGTATGATCAGCTATAAATGCCTATACATAAAAAGACCATGACAGATACATAGTAGATCTTATGTCCTTGTCTCCTTCGATATATAGCTATTTGAGCAGTCTACATTTTATATGGGCGAAAAAAGTCTTCAA
>JAEMOT010000504.1:34810-46463 GCA_019297695.1 Apostasia ramifera | reverse complement strand
AAAAACGTGGACCTGTGTGATAATAACCCTTAAACTCAGGGACCTGAGTGAAATTTGCCCATTAATATTTCATGGGGTTTAATTTGAAATTTGAGAGAAGTTGGGATTTCACGTGTTATTGAGAAAAATTAGGGGATTTAAATTGAAATTTGAGAAAAGTTGGGGTTTAATGTGTTATTGGGAAAAATTAGAGGGTTATGTGCGTAAATCCCCCTTTTTTTTCGTGATATTTCAACTTATTAGTATTTCATATTGATATAAGATTCATAATATTTTTCTTTCAATTCATTACAAAAATCTAATAAAAGATCACTCATCAAGATGAAATTATATGAGAGGCCAACCTCTTCTGAGTTTTTATTTTTATTTACAAAAATTGCATTTAAAATAATTTTTAATTCACTTCGAAGACTTATGTTAAGAAATATTTTTCTATTACTGTTATATCTGAATTCGCGCTAACGCATTTAGAGCGTACACTTGAAAGTCTATGTGGCGTCATCATCAAAGGAGCTTAACCACGAACAGAGATCAAAAAGGTACCCCCAGACGAAAGATAGTTGTCGAAGAACCCGTAACGAAGAGCTCACAGCAAACTACTCACGCTCAACCTGAGGTACAAGGCTCCATACTATTTTTTAAGAAGTATGGCCCCCACCGCTTGGATAGTACAATCCATACACCTGAGGTCATGATATGTCATCCTAATAGTAATCATGGGCATAATATCAGAGACGGAGATCATTCATTTGAAATGACTCTCCAGGAATCAGTTTAGACTATATGATTTCACTGTAACAAAAGAGAGGACAGATTTTTCTGCCAAGTTTCCCCCACATTTTTCTCCTCCACTATAATCCTGTGAAAAATCAATTTCATAGTGAAATCTTTGAAAGTCGCCTAAAACGACACCGTGGTTTTTCCGCCCAGATGGTTTTTCACGTAAAAAATCTCTCTCTCTCTATCTTCTGGTTGATTTTTAGCCTCAACAATTACACAATTATGCCTCTACAAACTTTTCATGATAAATTTAATAAATGCACGTTAATACACCTATATGTAATTAATTACAGATCTATCATTTCTTACTTTTTTTTGTTATATATAAAAGCTTTAAGATTATCATATAAATTTAATGAACTTGATTATTTTATCTAGAAATATCATAACACTGGAGAATATATCAATATAAAATAAAATTATATAATATTTTTTAAAGGAAGCTACAATTTAGTTCCTAAATTAAGTTTCTAAATTAAAATTAACTACACAATTATAAGTTCCATCCAATTAATTGGATTTTTATTTATAGAAATTGGATTAAACTTATAAAAATTTTGAAGCCCAGATATATATTATAGCAACACGAAAAAAATATATTTTATATTCATTTTAAAATAAACAAAATATGATTTTTATGTTATCTTTTTATCTAATATTTTATACTAAACAGTGGATCATATTTTTATATGATATTATCCTTCAAAATTAAAATGTATTCTACATTAGGGTGTTAGAGTATCTAATTATTCATTGCATGTATTATGCTACAAAAATATCTAATTCTATAATTTTATAAATCTATCCTATAAATACTTTAGATCCGACATTTTATATCTCTACCAATCTACGATAATTAAACTATGTTTACAGAGCACGATCGTAGAGGTGCCGTTCGTATTTTTATATAATAAAATCTATAAAATAATTCCTATGACGAGTTAATGGGATGTGATTTTATGCTATAAGTTGTTCTATTTCTATTGATTCCTCGAGCACAATTGTTGGTACACGTCAAAGAATTTATATGAACTGATAAAGTTTACGAGAACATTAACTTTGAAGCGAGAAAATTTCAAATAAGTATTAAAATATTTTGAATCAATTATCATTTAGATGCGCTTGATCATATTAGCCCATTACATATAGAGAAATAATTACATGTAACTATTACACAAATCAAAAGAGACAATAAAACCAAATACTTTCTTCACGGAATAAGAATTCAATGCAAATGAGGAATTGGATTTTTGATTAAATCTTTTTTTGAATGTTTTTTAAAATTAAAAAATGGTTGCTAAAAGATTATTCTAATCATGCAAAGTTAGATGATAATAAATTTAAAATTCAAATGCGTAAAAACTTCTCTTATATATAAAAGGTGATTAATTTTATTTAAATATATATATACATAATCAAGTTAGATAGTACATTTTGATCTAAATCTTTAAAATATATCTAAAATATTTATATAAATATGCTTACGCCTGAATTCAGCATCACATCTCAGCTATAACACCCAAAGAGAGCTTTTGAAATTTAGTTGTCATGAAGTGCAAATATTTATTTTATCATGCACGATATGGGACTAATCGGGCTTTTACTTTGCAGGTCTCGAACCCCGGTCTCTAAGATTTGGTGTCCCATGACCTTGGCCATGACATTTGGGGCTTCAGCACCCCCGTAATATTAGTCACGGTGTCTACTCAGCCTCATCTATTGTTGTTGGATCGCCATATCAGCATAGCCTTCACTAAATGAAGATTCTCACCGGTCATAAAAACTAAGAATTCACATGTCCTAACCACTATTGACAGTTTTTTCGGAGCCAGCAATAGTAGGACTGCCAGTATAAATCTAATTGGTATAATATATAATATTCCATTTGGAAAACCCGGTAAGCTCCACTACAGCTCATCTATAAATTCGTCTGGGCAGAGCCCAAAAATGATAGATAGAAAAAGATAAAAAGAGAGAGAACTGATAAGAGAGCAAAGCGAAAGAAAATTAGATCCCCCGAGAAATATTGGGGATGAAGCTCGTAATCTTCACTTACTCCTGTATTGTTCCTCTGACCAAAAGCATTTTCAGCTTTAATGAAATCTTTTCGGTGGACGTAGATGAATTCATTTCTGAACCACCTTAAATCTTTGTGTACTTTTCTGGATGATTATTATCTCTCTAACACTGAACTTCTGGGCTAAAAACATTACGCGCCGCTAATTCTAAGGACCCCATCTCTCTCCATCAACAAAAAATGTCACAAAGTTATTGTTGTACATGTCTGTTGAATTGAAAGACCTACCTGTTATATTTGAAATTAGAGGTCATATTATGTAATTTTTGTGCAAGGAAGATTAATAATTGATATATAATAATTTTGCTAAAACATTAACACAGGGGATGCACTTGATGGGTTTTTTCACATGAAAAAAAAAAAAAAAACTAAAAAAATAACCATCAATCAATCAGATAAAGCAAAACCCACCAAAAAGAATCAAATTAAAAACTCCACCATGAAGAAAAAAAAAGCCTTTATGATTTCTTGAGAATCGTTAGGGTTAAATTACAAAAGGGTCCCTGAGCTCAATAGCTATTTATAATAGGTCTCTGCCTTTTAATAAATGTATTAATAGTCCTGTTTGTTTCATGCCCAAGTTAAGCAAAATTATTTTTTTAAAAAAATAAAATAGTTTATACAATTCTCAATATATCAGTCAATTTTATTTAATATTTTCACAATTAACTAACTTTATTATTCATCATATATATATATATCTTAAAAAAATATTATATTTTTTTATAAAAAATTGAAAAAACAGTGATGTTCAGCTTAGGCATGAACTAAACAGAGAAAATTCAGTGCTAGTTCAAAAAGCTACTTCATAATTTCTTAAATAAAAAAATAATATGAAGGTTAATTTCTTAAAAATCATCGTTCGAATGCATAACTTAACCCAACACATAATTTCAAGCCAATCTGAATCAACTCGTATTTGAACTTATCAACTCAAATTTAACTCAAAATTTAAACAGGTTTACTCGAATACAATGAGTATAAGTTAAGTACAATCTTAACACTCCTATTTAAAAAAGTCATGTATTTGTTTAATAAGATCAACTACATTTGATTAAAGTCGAATGAAAAATATATTTTTTTAATTTGACGAGTAAATAAAGTATAATTAGTGTTTATTTTAAAATGTAAATAAGATAATAACGTGTAAAAAAAAGTAAGTTTTAATTTTAGATTTATGTAAAATATAAAATAATATTAATTTCAATAATAAAATTTAGAGATAATTATCTACATGCCATATCATTTAGCTTTATTTATGTATTACCCATCCATTTTTAATTAATTACGCTATACACACTCAAAATATTATAAAATCTTATATACACACATTTTAACTTATTTCTATTATAATGAGTAATCATAATGTTTCAATAAACTAACTATAATTAGGTTACAAAAAATGTGAGTCGTTCATCATATTATTTTAAGAATATTTAAATATATTTTGAGTGAAAATTCTAAAACTTTGATATTTAGGTGGTGGCAAGGGAAGGAGACATCCGCGATGTGAATTAATTTTAGGACAAATCAGCGCGTTAGTGTGGCATTGAGGAAGAAAAAATATGTACTATTAAGGGTAAAAATATAATTTTAATGATTTACTAACGAAATAATTTTTTTCAAATAGATTTTGACTGAGTTTTAACTCAAGTGTGTGAATGTAAGATTTTATAATATTTTAAATATGCATAACGTAATTAACTAAGAATGGATGAGTAATGTATAAATAAAATTAAATGATATGACATGTAGGTAATTAATCTTAAAATTTAAGAAGAACATGAAGTGTTAGGGAAAGATTATTTTTATTAAAATTATGAAAAGATTATTATTAACGTTAGAGTTTAAATGAGATTTAAAAAATATATATATTAATTTATTATTAAAATTATATATAATATGATCTATTAAGTTAATTACAACCAACATTAAAGTTAAGTACATAGTTTTTTAAATTTACATAATTGATTATATACTTTAAGATAATATGTATGTAAATAGGTACTTAAACATTAATAAAAGATTGCAATGATAAAAATGATCTTAGACCAGTTGACAAATTTAGTTAATTGAAATATTAAATGAAGACTATAAGTAGAGAATAGGTTCAAATTAGTCGAGTAATTAAAGATGGCATCATCTATTAGGTTATTATATTAATTACCAAGAATTCATCTACACATTATCTCAAATTAAAAGATCAACTTGACTGATTTAGAAATTACACGAATCAAATTGCACAAAAGCCCAAACTACATTACGGGTGAGAGTATGGCTGAAGATTGATATGATGTCTCAAAGTTCAGATTGATATTAAGCTTGAATCGAGTTCAACTTGAGTTTATATTAACCATAGTTGGATCAGATCAATTTGACTCGATCTCTATTTTTTAAATATAATGAATTTAGTCATTTATAGCAAGTCTTAGTTATGATTATGATATCTATTAAGTGAATTTTAGGATATGGTTAACCCATTTCAAATTCTACTAGAGATATTTTTAAAAAAAATTCAATTTTTGGAGTGCTAACACGAAGTTGAAGTGTCAGCTCAAACTCGAATCGAATTGAGCAGAGCTTGAGAAATAGCTAGCTATGCTCGAATTCAGATAGTTCTTACCCCTAAATTAAATGGAGTAAGTTACTGTTAATAAATTGGGAGAATTACATATATAATATATAAAATTGTCTTATTTACTTATTAGATATTGAAAATAAAAATATTATTCTAACGACGTTTTAAACACATTAAATTGTCTTATTTTTTGCTCCACACTGTGGTATTGATTTATCATTGCTATCGAAATTAATCATGATTTTTTATAAATCTTTTATAAATAAGTAATAGACGTAAAATATTATTAAATAATTTAAAAATATTAATAAGATTATTATATATTAATATTATATATTGAATAACTAAAGTGATATTATTAATATTTTTTACTTTTAAATAATATTTAATATTTATTTATAAAATATTTATATAAACTAGTGACTAATATGATAATAATTGAATTGATTAGGAAAGTAGGTGACGTATAGATATTACGATATAAATTGAGTAATATTAATGTGTTTAGTATATTTTTAGAATAATTTTTATATTTTGAGTTTAACGAGCAATTACATTTGTTTCATTTGCCACATATATAAATTCTCTAATAAATATAATATATATTATAAATAAACAAATAAAAGAAGAAATTAGATTCTTTGCCCTGTTTGGCGCGAGGTTCAAATCAGGACCAAAATGATACTAATTTAAAAAATAATAATAATAATAATAAATAATTTTTTTAATTATTCTACACAAATTCTAATATAAAAAAATATTATTTTACTTTACATACTCAATAATTTTTAATAAAAATATATATTTTATTTCACATCTTAAATCAAAATATTCGAATCGAGTATTTTATTCTAGAATGTAAAATAAAGTTAATTTTTTTATTAAAAATTATTGTGTATGTGAAATAAAATAATATTTTTTTATATTAAAATTTATATAGAATAATTAAAAAAATTATTTATTATTATTATTATTATTTTAAATTTATATTATTCTAATCTTAATTTAGTCCTCGCGTTAAATAAGGTCTTAGCGCTAGATTTGATCAAACAACAGCAGAATTAATTCTATCATAAAAAAAAAACAGCAGAATTAATAAACTGCAGTACGAGCTCTTCCCTCAGCACCCATAGCTCAGATCGTCACACCGGCCGTCATCGCTCCTCCGCTTCCTCGAATTCCTCCTTCGGCGAACGAACTTGCCGCCGTTTGGGGCATTGCCGTCGTCCTCCATCAAAGGCAGATCCTTGGGCTCCTCGCGGTCGTCGACCGTGGTGAGGTTCACGCAGGAGCATAGCTCCAGGGATGCGAAGAAGGCGGCGGCGACGCCGTTGCCGACCCAGGAAGCCACCCGGTAGACTGCCGCCGGAGGCCTCCGATTTCTCCTGATCTCCGGCGTGGTTCCTCTCGGGATGAACAAGTGGATGCACCTACAGGGAGATGGGGTTGGCATGGCCCCTGAGATCGCCGGAGACGAACGGAACCTCTGAACTTAAAGGAGGGAACAGGGTACTGGTGGTAGTTACAGAATGACGGCTGAAAAAGATGTTTTCTTTCCGAAAATACCCTTGCCTTTGCTTGAATTTACCGTTGCTCTTATGAAGTTCTGAGTCGGCCCAAACATGACTCAAGATCTGTCGATTAATTTATAAATCAATTTGAGCTCAAATTATGACTCAAGCTTTTAGAGTTTGAGCTTCCTCGATTCTAGTAACATTGAATTTGAGCCAAATCGATCTGTAATTAATCTCACTGATAAAATTTGATTCAAGTTCGATCTTAATTGATTCAAATCTAACCACAGCATGAACTCGGCTCAATAAAATCACAAACTATAAACCTTGCTCGTGGTTCGACTCAAAAATTAACCCGACTTGAATTTAATTTCAATCAAATATTAATTCGATATATCGGCCAAACTCAAATCACAGCCTGCATATGCCTTACTTGAGTGGTTTACGTCGCAATGGGCCCTTAATGGGCCGTAAAGGGGCTTTATTAAATGGATGCGATCAGTAATTCAAAGAGCTTAATCATCTGTATTGTGGGGCCTATGATGATAATTTATGATTGTTCTCAGTGGAGAAGTTTAAATAGAAAAAATTTCAAAACCTGATAATGGATTCTGAAAATAGCAGATTTTGCATGCAAGAACAAATTTAAATTTGCATTTCATGGTTTAAATTATGTAAATATTTTAAGAATGTGAATCCAGAGTATGGTCGTTAAGTTTGCTCGAAAATCGAATATTGATAGAATAAAAAATTAACTCAATTCAAGTGAGTGACTAATAAACCGTTTTTAGAGTTTGGGGTTTTTAACGATCTAACTTTAAGCTGGCTTAAGATTATATTGAGTTAACTCAAAATCAGATAAATTTTAATCGACAATTGCATTAGTGTTTTTTATAACTTAATTAAAATTTTATTAAATGTACTTTTTTTTTATTTCTAACAATAAGATCAAGAGAGATAGCTGGATTTAATTTAATTAAATAAGTAAATGCATTTATGTCTAAGATTTTGATTAAAATATTCAATCAATTTTTTCTCGTTTATATTTTAAAACAGATCTAAATTGAATAAAAATATTTAAATTTAATCTAAGGGCAAATCAGCTCCAAATGGGATCGTTAATGGCTGCTATTATAACTCATTTCACATAAAAATTAATGTTTTTATCCAGAAAAAAAAATTCACATTTTGGTCCACTGAAATGATTAGTATTCACAGTTCACCCTCAAAAAATGTAATTAAAAAATTTGATGTGATAAATACAAACTTTGCTGGAGTAAATCATAAACGTCAGTGATTTTTCTGATCTAAAATCTAAGGCCCTGTTTGACGCGAGGACCAAAACAAGACCAAAATAGTACTACTTTAAAGAAATAATAATAATATTAAAAAATAAATTATTTTAATTATTTNTTTATATTTGAATTTATGTAAAATGATTTAAAATATTTATTTATTATTATTATTATTATTTTTAAAATTAGTACCATTTTGATCCTGTTTTGTGGTAAAAAAAATGATAAGGACAAGATTTTACAAATGATGTAAGAAAATTTCTAAATTTTTAAAATTGCACTTATGTTTATTGAAAGAATGCAATTTATTGGATGATTTACGTACATGTTATAAAAAACTTTTTCCATTTACTTTTAAAATACTGTGAAAAAATATTTATATATATATATAATAATTTTTTTTATGTATTCATCTTCTTTTAATTTCTTCTACTGCTTTAAGTATTATGTACTTATCATGCACAAAAAATAATAAATTTGGATGTGAATAATATATAAAGTTAGTAGTTTTTATTTAAATTAATTTAATTGTAAATCTAAAATGCTAATTGTTGTATATAAATAACAAAAATGTTTTTGATGTATGTATATAAATTTCTCAATTATATTTAGTCTATATTATTTGCATGATCTAATAAAGTTCTGTGTAATTCAAGTATTTTAATTTAAGATGTAAAATAAAGTTGATAGTTTTATTGAAAATAATTGAGTATATGAAATAAAATAATATTTTTATATTAAAAATTATACAGAATGTAATAAAATTTTATTTATTTATTATTATTTTTTATGACTAGTATTATTTTAATTTTGATTTTGGTTCTCGTGCCAAACAGCGCTAAGAGACGTTGCAAACTGGCTTTAGGTACAAAAAATCTTTCAATAAGATCCTAATGCAAAAGGAATCGACAATATCATCCTCAAAATAATTGCAATAAGTCTATAAAAAAAATGATTGCTATAAGGTATAAATTGAAGAAAAAATACTATATCATTCAAACTTGTTTAAAAGATTTTTTCTGGTTTTTTTATTTTTTTATTTTAGAAATAATGCAACATAAAATATTACAAAGATACTTCAAGAAAATGAGCTTGTTCGGCAATAAAATTAATTTGATATTATAATAAAATTTATGATTTTGTCTTAATATATATATATATATATATGATAGAAAATAAAATTAGTTTTATTAAAAATTATATAGAATGGGTAATTAAGTTGGTTGCCATATTAAAAATAATATAATATGTTCCATAAAATGGAATTTTTATATTAAAAATTGTACATAATATTTAAAAAAATTACTTTAATATTATTTTAAAATTTTTATAATTAATTAATTATTTTAGTTTTTGGTACACTTAAAATGATACGAGGATCAAATATGTTCATAGTATCAAAAGTTTTTCGACATGATTACCTTTTGAGTAAACATCACTAAAGCATCTGAGGATAGGAGTCTCAAAATATGTAAATTTTTCAAATTAATTATTTAAGTTTATTTAAATATTAAATTATATATAAATATATATATTAGAGTACACTAACACTAAAAATATAAAAAATGTTTCATCAATGATATCAATGTATTCATGAACAATCTCATCATCATATTAATTAATGACTCATTAATATTTTTCTTAAATAAATAAAACATACTAAAATTTAAAAATAAGCTTTAATTATGCTGCAAATGAGTTTCATATCGAGTTTTACGATATAATTAAGAGGATATTTATTACCTACATATGAACAATTGACTGACATTAATAAACAGAATGCTGGTATGTTCATGCTAATTGATTTACTAATCAAATCGTAAAAATAATGTTCATACTTATTTGTTAATGTTGATGAATGAAATATAAATAAGCTCTTATTAAATCGAACAACGAGTTGTTCATCGAACGCTCGATTCATATACTTTTCTATCAAAAAAATACTTGTGTTAATATAAAAAATGTCATACTTGTATTCTACGTAAAATACAAGGAATTATAATTAATAAACTAGTAAAGAATAATAGAAATGATAAAGAGTCCATTCATGAGTGTGTGTTCTCCTTTTCTATTTGTAGAGCTTAGTGGGCCCGGCCCAACAAAGCGCGGCCTAGTAAGAGCCTACCTAGAACGGCCCGGCCCAGTCAAGCCCAGCCCGGCCCAGGTATTATTGTTCCGTAAAATCTGAAAAAAGTACTCTTACGTACGGACAATAAATTAATCAAATATAATTTAAAGCTGTATTTTATTATATTATTCGATAAATTAAGTTTTAATCTAATAAATAATCCGATAAATTCATCAATTTATTGATCTTCGAAATTATATATTATTATCTTATAAAAAAAATTACATATAACAGATAATAATTTTCATAGCAAAGTTAAATATAATTTTTGAATTTTTTTTACTTTTTAATATTTTCTTAAATATATGGCGAAATTTATGAAGGCTTGCGGTTAGGGGTGTGCATTCGATTTAAGTGGTTGGTTCGGTGACCGAACCAAAAAAAAGATTGGATTCAGTTTTAAATTTAATGAAATCAAATCAACCAAATTATATTATAAACCAAACCAAACCAACCAAATAAATATCGGTTCGGTTTGGTTTGGTTTGGTTAAAATCATATTTTTGATCTGCAACTCTTTGACGTGCAGTGCAAGCCGCGCAAATTGCGCAACCCTAAATAATCTGAAACTTCTCGGTCGGTCGAATCAGCCTTCTTTCTCGCGAACCCGTCTATGAGCGAACCCAAATCGGCAAATTGCAAACTGAACTGACCCAATATAAATAAGTGGGTTATTCGGTTAATTCGGTCGGTTTGGTTTCCAAACATATGAAACCCAACCCAAACCATTTAATCGAAATATTCAAAATATCAAACCATCACCAAACCGCTAGATTCTAAACCAAACCAAACCGTTAAATTTAAACAGTTCGGTTTGATTTTTCGGTTTAAACCACACCCCTACTTGAGGTTATACAGAGTTGGGCACTATTCAAGCCTTATGCAACTAACTCCTTATGGAGGTTTATTATAAGCAATTTTTTTTTGCAAAAAATGTATATAAATTTTTGAAGTCTTATGATATACTTTTTGGTCTTTGAGATCTTACCATTTTTTCAGACCTAATTTCATTTAGGCCCCTTAGGTTTGTTTACTTAGACACAAAAATCTACAAATCTCAAAACATGTCATTTAGATCTACAAAAAGTATTACATGGGACATCGTGGTACCTCCGTGACCAAATTTGTTATATATTACAAAAATGACAAAAATACCTTTTATTAATCTATTAATTTTCAAAATATATCATTGAGCCCGGAGCAGGCGCGAGGCCTTGCGCAAGCCGCCGCCTACAACCGCCCGCGAGCGGATGCCGGAGCGCATGGTCGCGCGCAGGCCGC
>JAEMOT010000504.1:10979-26381 GCA_019297695.1 Apostasia ramifera | reverse complement strand
ATTATTAATTTATACATTATATATATATATATATATATATATATATATATATCAAAACTAATAACTTTATATAAATCGAATATGAGATTAATCTGATCCAAAAACAAAAATTAGTGAATGAGAACTCCTTTTGGACCCTGCGGCCTCAAGTTTGGAAGCTGATTCCTCCTTGACTTCGTGGTGGAGATTGAAAGAAGGGGGAGTGGATGTGTGTGAAGGTTTTTATGCCACAACTACAACCAATAACATGCATTTAAGTTTCATATAGGGCTGTTATCCATCCTATTTCTAGCCGCTCAAAATCGGCTCGATAAAATTACGATTAAGCCAAAATTAGCTTGAAGTCGACTGAATTCAACTTCGAGTCAACTCGAGTTGATCCCAATCGACCTCAAGCTGATTTCAAGTAAGTTTTGAGCTGGCTCAAAAACAAATAATCAATTAGTTTTACAAATTGATAATTAACTCAATCTTGAAGAGTTTTACTCGACCCTATACATGCAAACAGCCCACCTTGTTTGCAATGAATGAAATTCCTCTAATTTTGTTTATTGCACTTATTAATTTATAACTCAATTTATGACGTCATTATGCTTCATGAGAAATCATCATAAATTAATTAAAGGGTCAAGATTTTTTTCTTGCATAAGGCCGGTGTGAACATAACTCTCTCTCTCTCACACACACACAGGGCCACACATATTTATCAGAGTGTTCGAGCACCTAACCGTAGTTTGATTAGGGTTTAATCAAAATTAACCTGAGTATCATTCCTTCTTAAGAAAAGCAAGACGTCAAACTCGACGATCATGGCTTTGAGCTAAAGGGTAAAAGATTCGAGCCTTGAAGATGTACTTGATGCCTTGAGGAAGTAGCGATCAAGATCGCTAGAGACATGTTGCTTATCTACATCCCCTCAACAACATATCTTCGATGAATATATATATATCAATTAACTTGAAAGCCTACCTCGAGAAGTATCCTTAAGATGTTTATTGTGAGGAAGTTCATCAATATCCCTTAAGATGTCTTCTCAAGAATCAAAGTATATTAAGATTATTGTTATACTTAGAGGACTATAATTGATGTTGGGAAGGTAACGTGCACGAATTGCTTTCCACGAGTATTTTCATGCATATATCACTAATATAATATAAAAGGCTTTGACTTTGCATGTTTAAGGGACCATTATGCACACCCACTTGAGTAAAAGGTCACCCACTAAATGCTAAGTGACGCTCGTTCACATGAAGTTTAATTGTTGTAAAGGGAAAGGCAACGAACATCCTATTCATAAGAGAAAAAGGAAGTCATCTTGTAATATTAAGTACGATAAATAATGAGAAATATAAAAATGAAAACATATAGAATTTACTTGAAAAACTTCTAGATGGGAAAAAATCATAGGCAAAAATGGAGATTACTATATCAAAAGTAAGTATACAGAAGAGATTGTCTTCCGTGGCTAGCTATAAAATTATTAGAATAATTTGTTTTACGTACAAAGCACTATATATATAGAACAACAAATTTTATCGATCGCCGATCTCTTTACTGCCACCATTTGATCCTAAAATTCAATCTTCACATTATTTTCTTTTCTCAAATTATTGCACTGCGACCTCTTCAGCGTGGTCAAACCAACTATGATTTGGGTCACTAAACTCTAACAAATCTATATATAAACGTATATTCAAAGTGATCAAATAGCTTGCTTGTGTATGGAATATTTTGGTAATCTATCGTGAAGTCGGCAATCCATGGTGCAACCTTGTGGGCCTTGTCTATCTTGTCAGTTTAAAATTAACCTAATTTAATTTTAAATAATTATATCACATCACACATAAAATTTAATATTAAAAATTAACTATATTTCACATAGCATATATAATTTAAAATAAAAAATTAACTTTATTTGATATCCTACACATATCAAAATAATAACTAACTTATATCACATTCTTCGTATATCGCAACATAATAATTATAAAAATTTATTTCACATCATTCACAATTTTTAATAAAAAAATATTTTGATCTTATTAAAATTAAATTTTATAAACAAACAGACTCTCGTGTCCTCATGAAAAGTCTCTGCAAAACATTTAGTGATAGTGAAATAATATATTAATTACAAGTTTAATTTGCCGATATAAAACATAAATTACAAAAATCTGACAAGTCAAAAGTCAAAATTAGCACAGCTGAGAGAAAATGACTTTTGGGAGAAATCTAAAAAGGTCAACACTACATATAATGTAGACGTGTTTGTTTTCATGCCAAGAGTCAGCAATTCAAGATGATCACTTCCTGCATTTTTGGATAACCTACTGCTCATCTCTTTGAATTTGTTATAATTAACTGTGCTATCCTTATTGTTGATGCAAAAAATGGGCCACAACAGAGAGAAATGAGACAACAATTTTTACGTGAAAACCCGAGTGTCCGGGGGAAAAATCACGATGACGTCCAGGCGATTTGAATCCACTAATCGAATCTCCTCTTACAAAGCTTGATCTCTAAATGGAGACCGAATGAATACAAGAGGGATAGAGAGAGAGGGGCAGCTCAGCCTGCGAGAGAGAGAGGAAGGAAGGGTTTCTAGAGAGAGCAATCTCCCCCTTATTTATAGCTTGGAGAGAAGGAGATATAGTAGGTTTAGTCTGCCACATCTGATACTTACTCTTGCAAAGGACGATTAGGGAGTGGGCTCTCATGCTGTCTTAAATGCTGAGTTGACACAGTAGTACGGAGGGTACGATCTTGTAATATCTCTTTGAGCTGCTGTTCGACAAGGGGCTGCTGTTGAGCTGCTGTTCGACAAGAGATTGCTGTTGAGCAGCTATTCGACAAGGGGCTGCTGTTGAGCAGCTGTTCGACAAGGGGTGTTAGAGAAAATTCTAACACTTATAATTAAGATTAAAACATTACATATAAATCCCTTTACAATATTATATTTACATATTAGCGATACCTCAAAATTTATCTACATTGATGCCACCATATAAGTTTAATATATATTAAAAATAAATAAAATATACATGAAACATTTTATTCGTAAATTATCGTTGGCCGAATAACATCTAATCTCACGTATAACATATATCAAGATTGTGGATGAATCATTGTGATATTTTTAAGGGTAAAACTTCAAGATATATATAAATCATATAAATATTAATTATTAATCTTTATGCTAAACGAGCACATCTTAAGAATGATTTCAAAGTAAAATGATAGTCATGTTTTAGAGATACTAAACAGTATTGTTCATTATTTTATATTAACAGCTTAAAGTAAATAATATATAAGAGTATAATTTCATCCGGTCATTCAAGTAAATCTCTTATTTCATATAAATCTATAAAAAAAAATATACTATCTAATTCTTTTGCATCAAAAATTTTATTCATGTGGATCCTTTTTTAAGGATTCTATTAAGGGGGCGTTTGGTTCGTTGTTATCTTGGTGTTATGTTACGTAATTTAGATATCACGATATTTAAATGTCATCTTGTGGCATTTAATTTTTTTATCTTATACAAGATTATTTATAGATATCATTAAATCAAATAATTACTTTCTTTAAATAATATAATATAACATAACATAATGTTAAGATAACATTGAACCAAACGCACCCTAAATTTTTTTATTAAATTACTATTTTAAAAATAAAAAAAATATATTTAAATATTAAAATTATTACTGTGGACAAGGATATGGAGAAGAAAGAAAAGTCAATGTTATAATTAACAATTGAAATATGTAAATGTATTTTGAATGTCCAATAAAGTATTTTAATTTTTTAAAATAATAAATTAATAGTTAAATTTAATATAATTTATAATTAAAAAGGATCCATGCATGTGGAAAAACTTCTAGGTGAAAAGTACTGAGATAATTTTTTTTAAGCTTATGCAAAATTGGTGGTCTACCTCAGAGGTTTAAATGAAATTAAATATCAACTATCTTCCATTTTATGCAGTAGCAGAGCCAAGATCTCGGATCAGGGGGTCAGGTGAGGCCGACAATTATGGGAAGGAGAAATGAGAGATGCAAGAGATCAGTTTGAAGCAGAAAGCTGAACAAAGATCGTTGGACGAGGCGCTGACTCAATAAAAAAGGCAAGATGGAGGCGGCGGTGATCAGCGGGAGCCTAATGATGGAGGCGATGTGAATCAACTACTAGCGATGCGAAAATCAATGAAAATCGATGGAGAGCCGACTCAATGCAAATCGACTACTAATGGCTAGAATTTCACTTTAGAGAAGAGCCGGCTCAAGTGGCTAAAGAATAGTAGTAAGATAATAAAGTGCAATAATGAATATAATACATAATTTTTAATTAATTAATTAAAACTATTATTATATTACATTATAAATAATAAGATAAATTGCATCTAGGCTTCCGAGGTTATAAGAGTATTGTAAATTGGTTCAAATATTTAAAACTTCATTTGTGTCCTAAGATTGTGAAAGTACTGCAGTTTTAGTTATCTTTTAAAATATCATTATTTTTACTATTTTTTAATTAAAAATAAGAAATTTGATCATTGTTTACTACTTTAAACTATTGACATATTTCAAGATTCTATTACACTCTTTTTTTTATTTTTTTTAAATTTAATTTCTCAGATTTATTTATTTCTATACATTAAAAATAAAAAATAAAATATTAATATTAATATTTCAAAATTATATTCTAAAAAATCACAAAGTTAACAAATAAGATTAATCATACAATATCTTTATAAAAAATTAGCAATTAAATCTTATTTGAGATCAAAACTGTAGAATTTTTGCAATTTTATAAATTAATATTAAAGTCTTAAAAAATCTAAAATTAATTTACAATGCGCATTTAACCTCAAGAGCCTCAATACAATTTATGCTATATAATAAATTTATATATATATATATATATATATATATATATGGAGAGAGATGTATATATATAAATATAATTAAAGAAGATTTAGGGGGTGCAATTGCACCTTATTAAAGGCTGCATCCGCCCCTGATTTTATGTCCTATATGTAAATCCCTCGAAAATAAGTTAAATAAAATGAACAATTTAATTGCATAATTTAATCCAACTTCGCATTACTGGTTCGAAAATGATGGCCACAATTGCGTCTTGTACTAAAAGGTAATAAAAACTCGATTCAATTTCACATTATGATAAATGTAAATGTCACTTAATTTGTAGTACTTCTAGCTAGATGTATAGTATTTAGTTTAGAATGATAATCTTATTAATTATTTTTAAAAAATTACCCACACACCCTACAAACTCAGTTTAAAAAAAATTACAAGTTGGGATATTTTTGCTCGATATTTGTGAATGCCGAGTTTTTTTTAATGACGCATGTGGTATGATTAACAAAATATTTTCCTCCCTAAAAAAAGTATTTATTATGTATGAAAATAATTTAAATAATTATTGAATTAAAACTAATTAATTATAGGTGCACCTAAAATTAAATTAAAACTTGACCACTTAAAAAATAGGGATAATTACCTACATGCCACACTATTTCACTTTATTTATGCGTTACCCATCCATTCTTAGTTAATTACGCTATACACACTCACAACATTATAAAATCTTACATACACACACTTTCACTTATTTTCAGTATAATGAGCAATTATAATTTTTCAATAACCTAACTATAGTTAGGTTACAAAAAATCTGAACTGTTCATCATATTATTTTAAGGATATTTAAATATATTTTGAGTGAAAATCTTAAAACTTTGATGTTTAGGTTGTGGTAAGGGAAGAAAACATCCGCGATGTGAATTAATTTTAGCACAGATCAGCGCTTTAGTATGACATCGAGGAAGAAGAAAAATGTACTATTAAGGATAAAAATGTAATTTTAATAATTTACTAATGAAATATTTTTTTTCAAATAGATTTTGACTAAAATTTAATTTAAGTGTGTGTATGTAAGATTTTATAATATTTTGAGTGTGCATAGCGTAATTAACTAAGAATGGATGGATAACGTATAAATAAAGTGAAATGGTGTGACATGCAGGTAATTATCCTGTTCTTCTATAAGATTTTTGTTCTCATTGAAGCACAACTCCTCGTAGTCATTTGTGTCACATTCTTTGCTTTCATTCACACCATTTATGTTAGAAAAATGCAAAATAAATGCAAAATAAATGCAAAATAAATGCAAAATAAATGCAATAGTGAGAAACACCACCACAAGAGCACAAATTAAGGATCTAAAAGAGCTTGAAAAATCATGCCATCTACTTGTCACTCTCATGCTAATATATGTAGTTATTACCGTTAACCAGCCAACTGCCTCTTTGTTCATTAAACTTTCCTTTCCCATTTAAAAGGATGCAAATTTTAAGGTGTTTAACAACATTTAATTTTATTTAAAATCGAATAAACATTGCATAGATGTTCCCTAGATGGGAAGAATTTAGAATTTTTGTAGGATAAATCATATTATACAAATTTCAAAATTTAAAAATAATTATATTTCAAATTTTACAGAAATTTTAGTAAAAATTAATTTTATTTCACATTCTGTATATATATATATATATATATAAATACAAAAAAAATTAAATTTCTCATTTTTGAGATTATACCCAGTTTTCAAAGCATAATATTATCTTTTATCTAGTTAATGTGAGATTAAAATTAATCTGAAATATTTTGATGGTTTTTAACTACGATTAAATTATGATTATATTTTACATGATTTATTAAGAATAATTAAGTTAATAATATTTTAAATTCTATAAAATTTTAGAGCTAAAATCAATTTTATCACAGCTCCTATGCAATTTTAAAATAAAAAAATTATTTCATTTCATATTCTATTCAAAATAAGATAAATTTTATTTTAAATATTTAATAAATTACAAAAAACAGTTAAAATTAGCACATCAAATACTCACATTTGTTTTTTTATAGGACAAATCACATATTTATTTTCTTTTTGGATTAAAAGGGCAAATCACATATTACCTTCACACAAATAACAACAAAACTTTATTTTTTGTGATATTGGATTATGGCCCAGATTGGTGCAATATGGACTAAGGCCCAAAAGCCCATTCTAACGATCAATCAGATATTGAACTGAGGCCCAAAAGCCCATATAAGCCCAATATCAACGGCCCAGGTATTGATTATATGATATATCAATCACTTAGCAATATTCTGCATATTTTAATTGGACCTTAAAATTTATGATATTGGACCTCAAGTTTAATTTAGATCAAAATTAATATTATAATTCGGATCATACATAAATTTTAATATTATATTAATAATATTTTAATTTTTTCATAAACTTTAACATTAAAATTAATTTAAATTTAAATTATGTACAAATTTAAAAATAAATATTAAATTTTACTTTATATCTGATATAAATCATAAAATAAACTTAATTATATTTCAAAAATTTCATTATTTTTAGATGAATTGAATATTTTTGCTCGATTTGATTTTTTTTCCCCGCTGACTTCCTGCTTAATTTAATTTATTAAAAAAAATTACGTTATTATTATTTTTAGGTGCGGTGATATTAAATTACCGCCTAACATCAGCTGGTATTTAATTACCTCGGGGATCCGGCTTCCATTATTGTTAGTGTTGGGTGCGGCGATATTAAATTACCGTCTTCAAAAATATGGATTCTTGTTATATTATTCTCTAATTTTTAATATTCCAATTATATTTATTATTAGAATAAATTATACTTAAATTTTTTAGTTTACAATATAATAACAGTTAAGTTCATAATTTTAAAATTTAATATCTGAATTTTTTATTTTTAAAAATTTAATATCAAAATTTTTTTCTAAACTTTTTATTATTAAAATTTTTTAAAATTTTAATTTGGGATAATTACCTATATGCCACATCATTTCGCTTTATTTATGCGTTACCCATCTATTCTTAGTTAATTACGCTATGCACACTCAAAACATTATAAAATCTTACATACACACACTTTCACTTGTTTCTATTATAATGAATAATTATAATTTTTCAATAACCTAACTATAGTTAGATTACAAAAAATGTGAACCATTCATCATATTATTTTAAGGATATTTAAATATATTTTGAGTAAAAATCTTAAAATTTTGATGTTTAGGTTGTGGTAAGGGAAGGAAATATCCGCGACGTGAATTAATTTTAGGACAGATCAGCGCTTTAGTGTGACATCAAGGAAGAAAAAAAATATACTATTAAAAGTAAAAATATAATTTTAATGATTTACTAACGAAATATTTTTTTTCAAATAGATTTTGACTAAATTTTAACTTAAGTGTGTGTATGTAAGATTTTATAATATTTTGAGTGTGTATAGCGTAATTAACTAAGAATGGATGTGTAATGCATAAATAAAGTGAAATAGTGTGAAATGCAGGTAATTATCCCTTTGAATTTTACCTTGCCCTTTTGTCCTACTCTCACTCCCTCTCACTCTCATCCCGCTCTCTCTCTCCCTCTTTGTGCTAGTGTTCTCGCAAATAGTGGTGGAGAGATAGAGGGTGATGTCTCACATTTTTTCTCATTGTCTCTCTCATTCATCATATCTCTCTCTTTCTCTTATTCCTGCTCCCCTTCACCAGTAACCACCCCTTCCACCCTTCGCATTCGTAGACCTCCAGAACGAGATGAGAGAGAAAAAAAGAAAGAACGCGTAAGTGAAATTTTAAAAAATTAATAAAAAAATTTCAGAAAAGAACTGAATATTAAAATTTTAAAAATCAAAGATTTATATGCTAAAATTTTGAAAATATAGATTTAAGTATTATTGTAGCTTAAATTTAAAAACCTAAATATAATTTACTATTATTATTATTATTATTATTTTATAAATGTGGTAACCCACTAGAGTGGATGCCAACTAGCTAGGCTTAAGATTTTTCAACTCTCAAGCTTGGCTGCCAGCTTGAAGAGTGGTGTGTATGTTTCCAATTTCATAACATGTCTGACAAAAGTCGAGTTTGACAGAATGGCCCCCAATAACTCTGTGAAAGCCGAGTTGAAGAGAATAGTCTGTAATAACTTTGTAATTAAGATCAAATTTGGAGTAAGATAATTACAATATATTCAACTTTTTATTAATTTTTGAGCTAAATGAAACTTAACTATATATATTTTGGTTCGGATTCACAAGAAAATCATATCTAATTCTAAACAAATAGACTATGACAAAATTATCAATCTTGTTTATATATGTGCAGCTATAGAACTGTAAATGAGTCGAGTTTGAGAGAGTTACAGCCAGCTGTAACTCAAATTGATTTCAACTCGACTCAAAACTGCCAGAGTTTAAGCCAATTCGAAATGAATTTTGAGTTGACCCGAAATAAGTGTATTTATACTTCTTGAAAATAATTATTTTATAAATACGTGTAAAATAATACAAATTTATATAAATATTAAATAAATAATAATCTATATATTTAATTATTTATTTCAAATCAATTTGAGTTTATATTGAGCGAGCTAACTAAGGCTTGAACTCAACTCAAAATGAGACTCGAATTAGAGTGCTGGCTCTTGACGGAAAATAATTCGAGTTAGGCTGGAGATGAACCCAAACTGAGAATACAGTGGGTCGGTCCGGTCCGGGCCAGGCCGGGCCATGGCTAGTTCTTAAGATTCTATTTTGAAAACCCGATGGGCCCACGGGCCCGCCCATGTTTGTACTACTGAACACTGTGATGCACCTACGTTTGGCGTACGACGGATCGCATGATCATTAATGCTTCAGCAATTAATGAATCGTGCTTTTGGTCAATGGAGATGGATCAGATGGTTGAAATTATATTAGGATTGGGAGAAAAAAATCCAAAATTTAAAAATCAAATCAAGCTCAAATAAATGGCTAAAAAAAAAAAGTCAAGCTCAAATAAATTGGCCCAAAATTCTATTTTAAATATTAGAACTAAAATAAGAGGTTGGTTCTATGTTATTTTAATATTATATTATATTATTTGAATATTATGATATTTACATATCATTTTTTTAATAATAATTTCATAATATTTTAAAATATTATTTAAAATTATTATCAAATTAAGCTATTATTTTATTTAGATAACATTAAATCAAATTTCTTTTAAAATAAATATAAAATATAAATTGAGGAAAAAAGCATACCCCTCTTCTAAGAAAATCTCTTGCAATAGCAGAATGTATTAAAATAATAATATTATTATTATTTACATTACTATTTATAAAAAACACTCCACTAATAAAAAAGTGAAATAAGTAAAATTCTCATTTTATATACATTATTAAAATAATAATTAATTTATACCACATAATTCACATAACCTAACATACTAACTAGCTTTATTTCATATTATTCACAAATTTTAATAAAAAAAATATCTTTATTTAAATTTAAAATTTTACAAAAAAATTAGAGTTTATATATTATTTAAAATATTATTATTTAATATCAAAAATTATGTAAAATATAATTTAAAATATAAATTAATTTTAATTCCAGTTGAATTTAATATTAAAAAACAAACAGCTACAAAAGGAACTGCTTTAAACTCGAATCAACCCAGCTGATATGGATGAAAAGCTCAACCAATCGTTTGGGTTTCAGTATGAACGTAGTGAAGTTCTAGTGATTTAGTCTTAATAGTCTTTGAGAAAGCATGTGGACAAAAAGAAAAAAAAGAAGTCTTTTTTTTTATGTTTCATATAAAGAGAAAGGAGTGAGTCATCACATCTCCCCTTCAATACCTTTCCCTATATGAATCTTGACTTCCTGGTGTCATGCCGGATTGGACGTGTTAAGGAGTCGGCAAAAATGGACGGTAAATCTCGCACCACGGAGTATTCTCGTGTGAAGAAAGAAATTGAGAGACCAAGCATAAAAAACAAAATTAAAAGAGTACAGAATAATTATTAATACCTGGATTCGGCGTTGAATCTCAGTTGTACGTGTGGCATCTAAGAGCTCACTCTTTACCATCGTGCACGATATTTTATTCATCGGTTATAATATTTTACTAATCATGCTTTGCTTTTGTAGATCTTTAATCTCGGTCACGAGGTTTGATCATCCCCTGCTAGCTTCTAGTAGCATCGGCCACGATGTTTGGCTATTCACTGCTCCAAGTAATATCGCCTATGAGCATTGTCCATCGACAATTGTTGCTGCCCTACAGCCCACGTTAGCACGATTCCCATTAAGTGCAGATTCCTGCCAGCCACACAGACCTAGGACCCGCATGCCTTTGCCACTATTTACGATCTTCCTGGAGCCGGCAATGGTAGGGCTGACAATATGGAGCCGATGGTTATGATATTCCAGCTTGAAATTTCATTGAACTCCACTACAGCTTATCTATAAATACCTCTGGGCAGAGCTCCAGAGACAGGACATTCATCTAAAACAACCAGACTCAAAGATCAAGCGAATGATCATTAAGGCGCGCTCCATTCTCACTTGTGGGGTCTAGCTAGCTGTCCCAAGATAGTACGACTATTGACTTTTCTACCATAATCTCTCTGTGGCGCCTATTTGGCTATCCTATTCGTCTCACCTACTTGAGCAAACAACGTGCAGGTGCAACACCACATCAGCTTTGACTGCCTCATCCGATTAAAGACTGCACGAACAGTACAGAGCAAAGACATTCCTATACACCACTGGATTGACCATCTGACTGCTTCTCCAGCATCATGGACTGTTGAACCCGTCCTTCCGCCGAACGTTAACTTCAAAGACCTACATGGAAAAATCTGAACCAATCCAGAGTTTAGCTTACCCTGTGTGGCTGAGATGAGAAGAAGCTCGTCCTCCTTCCATAGTCTTCTTACTACAATTATAAATTCTATGACTTAGCTTATAGAAGAAATTTTTTTATTCAGTTCACAATCTCTTTGTTAATTTTCTTTCTATTCATACATCTACGATGTTGTACTCACCCTTCAAAAGTTATTGACGAGCATACTAGAATTTGGACTAGTTTGGCTAGTAAAAGCAAGAGGATCTCTCAGAATTATGTAAATACGTGCGATCTCTTCTTCATCTATCTTCTTGCTCGTGGCCTCTCCCCTTTCTATGTAGCCCACGAGTAATTCGTGCATTATTTGCTAGTAGAGCTTTCTCCATTTATATGCTAACATGCATTGTATATGCATTAATTTATTTTTAAAAAAAATTAACGAAAAAATCTATTTAAAAAAAAAAAGGAAACTGCTGTCCGGTATGCCGGCAAAAACAGCTCATCCTAAATGATCAGCGCGCACTAATCATCAAACGGGCCACCTCGATCCTAACCGTCGCACAGTCCATTCATCCTTCCCACGTTGCACCAAAAGCATACACCGCGTCCGGACCTTCCCGACCTAATCAAGACTCGAAGCTCGAGAAGAGCTTGGCACCATCGTCGTCGTCCTCTCAACTAACCCTTTAATGCTCCCCCCGCCCTATTTATTCCACCTCCGAAGCCCTAAAATCAAATCTGAGAATCAATACCAGAAAGGGATCGAAGAAGAAGACGACGACGATGAACTCATCGGGCGCCACCGCTTCCCTCTTCCTGGCGGCGCTGCTCGCCGCAGCCTCCGTCCTCCCCTGCATCCACGCCGCCCGCGACCCGAACTCTAATCCCTCCGGCGACTTCTTCGGCAACATACCGGGGCTCGGCGGCAGCGGGAATGGCTGGGGAGACTTCGGCGGCGGCTACGGCGGCGGCTACGGTGGGCCCAGCGGCGGCTACGCTCGAGGCGGCGTGATCCGGCCGAGCGTGGTGTGCTCGGATCATGGGCCGTGCTACAAGAAGCGGCTGACGTGTCCGGCGAGGTGCTTCACTTCTTACAGCCGGGCCGGGAAGGGTTATGGCGGAGGCGGGGGCGGCGGCGGCTGCACCATCGACTGCAAGAAGAAGTGCGTGGCCTACTGCTGAGCTCCCGGCCCTCTTAGGGTTAGGGTTTGGATTGATGATGAGTGGTGTTTAAACTTACATGGTGGTTTGATGATCATGTAATGTATGGCCGATAAATAAAAAAAAACACTGTTATGTAATAATATTATGCAGTATGTATTTTATTTTTTTTGGTATGTTTTGGTTTGATTACAATTTGAAATTACCATTCAAATCATATGTCGCCTGACAATCTGGGAGCTTTGATCTGAAATTTTAGATTTGAACTGCACATAATAGGTTGGATTGGGTTTGACTTAATTTTAATTAGCATGATTGTATTTATTATTTCTAAAGAAAATAATATTTATATAATATAATATTAAATTAATAATCTAATTAAATGTTTTTTTTAATCTCATAAAAATAATTGGAACGGCTGTCTTCAAATTTTGTTGAACCAGGTGTTAGAGTGATAGTGCTGCTAAGACTGGAGGGATTCAAAAGTTAGAATTATTGTTTACTTTAATTTTAATATCTAGATTTTTGCTCTTTAAAATATGTCTTTGATATATTAAAATTATATATATATATATATTATAGAATCTCTTATTTATTTTTAATTTGCGATAATTCATCTTCATTCCTCCTCTTCTCTCCAAAGAATAAAAGCTTGTGCCAAAAGTTATTCTTTGCTCTAATATTCTCTTTCTTTGGAGCATCTTCTAAACAATCAACTCTCCTCCTACAACAAGTTCTTTTAAATATGAGAATTTTATCAATATGTTATTTTAAAAAATTATACTTACCACCAAGGTTTTGAAAATCGAACCGGCTTCAGACCCGGTAGACTGAAAGGTTCAAAGTTTAATGGTCGAACCGGGGTCGAACCAGGGTCGAACTGAGATGAAGTAAAAATTAAAAAAACTAATAAAATATAATATATATATATATATATATAATTAAGATATATATTATTCACACATTAATACAATAATTAAACATAAAATGAATGTTTAATAATTGAATTTAACAAATAATATCTTATGTCAATAACTCAAAAAATAATTCCAAGCAAATCGAAATAATAATAACTTAAAAGATGGGGGCTGGAGAGGAGAGTGCGAGGCAAGAGAAATCGTGAGTTCGTGACTGTCGCGCGAGTAGAGGTCGCAGAACGGAGGCTGAGTTAAGGACCCAGAGTTTAGGAAAGTTTTTTTTTTAAATTTTAAACTCAATCGGTCCAATCGTACCGGTTCACCGGTTGACCGGTTGAACCACAATTTAGACCGGTTCTGACCGATTTTAAGCGGATCCGATTATAAAATTAAACCGGACCGGGTGGCTGATCGGTTCACGGTTCGACCTGTTGAACCGACCGATCTGATCCGATTTTTAAAACCTTGCTTACCACCCATCACCCAAAATTTTTAATTAATTTATATACAACTTTTTTAAATTTTTCACAATTAACATTTTAATTCAAACTATAATTTTATAAACATTTTATTATTTAAATGATATGCATGAGTAAATAAATATAACTTTTTAAAATAATATATATAAATTTCCTTTTAGATATTACTCAATGATTTAATATAGTTCTTCATTGATTCGCATCATTATCTAAAAAATAAATTCCATTACATTAATTCTGACGCTTTCACCTAAATACAAGTCGCTCAATAATTCAAATTTTATGAAAAATATAATATGTAAATAATATTTAAAATTTTATATAACAAGTAATAATCTCTTCTCAACTCTAACTGAAGTTAAACATTATTTAGAAATTTTTTATTTTAGATTATGAGTTCACGCTTTTAGTTAGTGATCTAAATTTGGACTTGGAAGGAAGACAAAAAGGAAAGAATCAGGCTTAGGACTTCTTTACAAATTGATGGAGGACTTTATTGTAACATTTGGTTGCATTATAAAATCGAATAAGAGTGAATGATATATAGTTTAAGAAGATGTATAACACACAAGATAGTATTTCATGCATCTCAAAGTTAACTACCTTACCTGTTTGACGCAAAGACCAAAATCAGAACCCAAATCAGGACCCAAATGATATTAATTTAAATAATAATAATAATAATGATATTTAAAATTTTTTAATCATTCTACACATATTTTAATATAAAAAATATTATTTTACTTCACATACTCAATAATTTCAATAAAAGTATCAACTTTATTTCACATCCTAAATAAAAATACTCGATTTAAAATAATTTTCAATAAAAATATCAACTTTATTTCACATCCTAAATAAAAATACTCGATTTAAATATTTTGATCTAGAATGTAAAATAAAATTAATATTTTCATTAAAAATTATTAAATATGTGAAGTAAAATAATATTTTTTTATATTAGAATATATCTAGAATGATTAAAAAAATTTATTATTATTATTATTATTTTAAATTAGTACCATTTTAGTCTCGTGCCAAACAGGACCAGCCCTGTTTGGCGTGAGGACCAAAACAGGACCGGCCC
>JAEMOT010000504.1:0-10412 GCA_019297695.1 Apostasia ramifera | reverse complement strand
TTTTACTTTACATACTCAACAATTTAAAATAAAAATATCAACTTTATTTCACATTCTAGACCAAAATATTCAAATCGAGTATTTTGATCTAAGATGTGAAATAAAATTTATATTTTTATTAAAAATTATTAAGTATGTAAAATAAAATATTTTTTATATTAAAATTTGTGTAGAATAATAAAAATAATTTATTTATTATTATTTTTTAAACTAGTACTATTTTGTTCCTGTTTTGGTTCTCACGCCACACAGGGCCGGTCTAAATCACTAGGGTGGAAGGTGGAACATAAAAAGATGGAACAAATTACAGAGATCTGAAACCACATTAAGCATAAAGTTTAATTACAGAGGCAAGATAGATATTGATAAAGATTAAAATCCAAGAAGGGTTGATGAACAATAGTGAACAAGCAGGAGCTACTTACAGACGTTATCAGCAAATAGAGCTAAAGAAACCGAAGGAAATTGAAGGGGCTGGAACATACCGTGCAGTACAGTATCATTCGACATCAAATTCATCAACATTTAACCAGTCATTGGAATCCTTGTTCTGAGTGCTGGTAGAGCTAAGCTGAACCCATCCCTTTGAATCTTTCGCCTGACTTTCGGTTGATTTAGAAGCTTTCATAGCTCCATCACCTTCTCCTCTCTGGTCATCGTCTTCCTCCAGATCGCTAAAGGATACATCTTCCTCATTTCCTAATGGAATAGCATTTTGTACTGAGCCATTTGCATCCCCGCTCTCATCAGCAAGCCAGTCATCTTCATCACCTTCATCCTTGACCTTAACTGGGACTTCTCGGTATTCTTCTTTGATGACGGATTTATCTACCATTTTTATTTCATTGGTGTCAACTGGGTGTTTCTCAGTCTCGAAATCCGCAACTGGTACAGAAATGATTGTAGACGGAGAGTTTTCTGCATCATTGTCTCTCGGACAAGATGAACTTTTTAGTGAATCCTCATTTACAATACTGGGCTTTGTCCGGCTCTGAAGATCTTGTAACAGCAAGGCCCTTGCTTCCACTATCTAACATACCATAAGACATTAATGTTATTTCTAGTCACAACAATGTCTCCAGCCCTATGAAACGCATCCCTGAATCCTATTGTCAGTCAATCATAGTGATTATTAGGTGCGCAAATGACGTTACATTTTGAAAGTTTTGCAGGAATGCAGTTTTGTTATTTTTTAATGACTCTTCAACAGATTTATGTAGCCATTCTGAATTTTCTACTTGAAAACCTACGTTGTGCAACTCTGAAATTTAAGCTATTTATATTCCAATGAAGCAGACGTTTTTTATCAAGGAACCACATAGTAGTAATTTACTTCATAAACATGCATAGGAATCTCTCCAACATATGAAAGTAAATAAGCCGATCCGCTATTAGTAATTGACAATATGTGGTGAGTTCTTATAGGGGCCTTAATATATATCTTTATGCAGAATACTTCAAACAGGATAAATTCATCTCAGTTTATCATCTGCAGAAACAAAGCTGCGATAGAACTTGGAAGATAAATATAGAAGGTAAAAGATACAGCAACTTTCAGAAATTATAGAAGCAACTAAAGTAAATATATAATCTTGTTAGACTCTGAATACGTTGCAGTTACATCATATTGAAGCTCTAAAGGGTAGTCATACTAGTGCAATTGAGAACGTTGATGTATTTGAATGCACAATCGTTTAGAACTTTCTGAGTTGAAGTTTTATTTGCCTTCTGCGATCATAACTCAGTAAATATCACATCCTGAATAGAAATTTCATTTATGGAAGATCAAATGCAGGAATAATTTCAGTCTTGAACAAGGATATTATTAGCTTTTGGTAATCCACAAGGAGAGCTAAAAATTTTCTTAGATCCAATATTTATGCTCATTTCTAAAATGAATGACCTCATTAGAAGATATTCTAATTTCAAAAGCATTCCCAACAAGTCAATAATTTGGCCCAACCAAATTGATCATGAAAATCTCTAGAACTGGTTCTAGTATAGTGACTTTGCTAAGTGTTCTTTTTTTTGTGAAGAGTATAACTAGCAGTTAGATCCTGGTATGAAGTACAACTCAATCTTGCCCTTAAATCAGTAGGGATATACTTAGCTGTGTGATGTGCACAGTGCACAACCAATTGAGGACTGACACTAGACATGCCCCAAAAAAGCGACATTATCAAAACAGGAATGCTTTGCTGGGGATTACAAACCGCACGTAGACCACTTATTACCCATCTCTTGTTCGTAGATCAACTCTTTGACAGGTAGCGCCATCAAGGAAAAGTATCCACATTCCACCTAATGCAAGAAGAACCCTTCCCCTCTACATCATTAAGGTAACCGCATGTAACACGCTATTCAACTCTTTCCATAAATACTTCCCATGGAGGCTTAGATAATATTTAAAAAGAGTTGATCTTCATCCCTACCGTGTTTAGTGTAATCCTAACTCAGAATAACACCCCTATCATCTCTGATAGGCTGCCATAATCCCAGTTTAAAACTTGACAGCAAACAACCATGCACTGAAGTGCACTGTCATCTTTCAATATCAAAACTCAAATTTCCCTAGGTGGAATCATTAAGGCAATTTCCTTATCCCCATTAGGTTTACTATGACTTTAAATGAGACTCAAATAACTCGAAAAAAAACAATTCTCTAGTAATGGGTTAACTTTCCTCTGAATAGTAAATCAAATCCTTAATAGCACGCTTTTATGCCATTGATATTTTATCATAAATCAAATTCTCAATAGTAAACTTCCATGCCCCTGACATGTATCATAAGTTAAATTGTCGATAACAAGCTTCCACACCCATAATACATTACTATAAATAAATTCTTGATAATACCTATCCATGCCCTTAATACACTATCATAAGTACAACAAACTTTCATGCCTTTAATAAGCTATCACAAATCAAATCCTTGATGACACACTTCCATACCCTTAATATGCAATCATGAATCGAATTCTCGACAACAAGCTTCCACGCTAGTGCTATGCTGTTATAGCTCAAACATGTAATAACAGGTCCTTGCAATGCCATTATAAAAACTGGTGATAATAGGTTTCCATGCTCTTGCTACACTATTACACAATTCTCCCCACGAAGTTTAAGTTTTAAGGTGTTATCTTTACCTAAGATTTTCATTAGACTTGTGATGCCTACACCTTGATAGCAGACTGATATTCCCTTAGATACACTATCTCACAAACTCAATAAGTTAGGGATGCTAAAATAGATCACAAGTAAGTAAACAATAATTCCACAACTGAACAAAGTCTGCATATAAAGTCTAAGTGGACTAAATAGAAAGTAAACCACCGGGGATTTACACTACATGTTTCCCCTGATTTATTGGAGTGTCCCTAGATGAAAGAACCGATAGCTCTTAACAAGTCACTTTGTATCCTGCTAATTAAGTTCACAGGTTGAACATTGGACAATAAAACTTTGGAATTTTAACAAGATTCTTCCTTTGCCTCGTACCATCCAAGTGTGTCATTTGTTTGATTAAGTTGACTCTCCCTTTAATTAAAAAAATTCTATACTCTAATAAAAAAATGAGTAATTAATTACAAAGGCTTGCATCTATAAAAAAACATCGATTCTCAGAACACTATAGTCTTAAAGGTAAGGCGAAAATCTATTTTAAAACTACCTGAAAGGTAAGTTTCTTTTATTAAATCTAGTATGTCTGTTACACTCATTGAACCTCCATTCCTTGAGTACGAAGTTCTTCGACGGTTCTTTCGTAGAACTCAAGTCACACACCAAATATTCCTTACGGCAAATTCTTCGTCGATGTTCTTTGTACAATACTCTTTACCAACACATAAATAAATAAGTATTCCATGACGTACATACATACATAACTAATTGTGTACATATGGATGCACGTAAATGTGTCCATATTATATATATATAGACAGACACACACATAAATGCTTAAGGAAAGATATGTACATGCATAAATACTATCATTCATACATAGACGTTTGTATTATAGCCGTGTGTATTTACATATATACATATGTAAACTCAACAATACAATAAGTGTAATTCCTGGGAACAAGTCGTATACAAAATCTTAACAGAGTGCAGATTTTGTAATCCAATACAATTAATTGGATTACCCAATCAAATAAATATGCATATAATGTCCATTCTTAAGGGAATACAAAAATATCAACGAGGTGGCTTATCGGGGAACTATACAATCCTATCCTCTAAGAAATGATAGGGGATCATACGAAAATATGATTTGATTCCCACAATTTTGATCTAATAGCTAACTAATGTTCGTTACTTTTTCCATAGAATAGTAAATCTATACAATGCGCAGTACAATCTCTCAATAAAACAGTACACAAAACCTAATATTTTTCAAGAAGAAAAAAAGAAAAATTTTCAGCTTTTCATAAAAGTATAAGCATTGTGATCATCTGAAATGAAGCAATGATTACATACCAAAAATAAACTTGAAATATTAAACAAAGTGCAGTATGACGGAAATCTATGTTGATGCTTGTCCAAGGAAGAAGATAAAAAATTATCTTACGACTAGTCACTCCATTGAACCTTAAGCTATATATAAAAGAAGATGAACAAATAGCAGCAACTTAAAGAATTGACGTCTTGCCTGTGGAGTTGAGAGTAGCTCAGCATCAAGCTTATTCAGCCTAGAATGCAGAAGGACGAAATAGATCTTCCAAAAGCATCCTTCACTCATATGAACTGGACAAAGCTCAATTCTAAGTGCTGCTAATCTTGGTTCGAGTCTTTCAACAGCCAGTGCGTGCTCTTGCTGGGAATCGGACAATTCAAAATCTAGAAAAGCATATTATTTGCGATGTAAGAAAAATTTCCAGTGGCCATTAAGTGAGAATAAGCATAAGTGAATCTGTCCGATTACAATTAATTAGCTCTAAATATAATAGCCTATTGAATGTACCTACTACTAAAATTCCAAAGGCAAATTGGAACTGTGCATGCATTGATATAGAAAGCCTTCAATACGTGTTGCTCTTTTATTTTTCTTTGTTTTGGCAGGCAAGGTTTTAAAATTCAGATACATACCAATCTTCTTCAGTCACCTAGTCCCTCACATCCAAAACAAGAATGGACTATACTGACTATAAGCATAGATACTTCACATCTGAGTAGTTTTTATTTTCCACTCCTACCTCTTAAGAGAAAGGAAACAGAAATGGACTAGCAGTCATACAAAGTACTCAAACTCATTGATGGAATGGATTTTCTACACGGAGGAAAATAGCCATCACATACATATTACATTACATACATATAAAGGAGAGAGCGGCTTGCTATAGAGAAAGCGAAGTCAAGTAAAACTATATGAGAGACAAAAGACCACATGCTAGTAAAGTCAAAGAGAGGGAGGCAGCATTCTAATTATATATTCTTGACAGAAAGAGATATAACTAATTCATAGAAAGGAGAAATGGTGAGCCTACAAACCAATAATGCAAGTGATGAAAAGATAGAAAAGCGTGGGAGCATTCTTATTGTCTATTCTTTAAAAAAACAAAAGACCCAATGTATTCATAGAAGACAAAGAAGAAACCACAAGCTTACAAACCAACAAACCAATAATGCATATAGATGAAAATCATCACTCAAACTTGTTGATTTTAAAACAAAAACAAAACCTCACAGCACTGATTTAAAAATCAAGGGAGCTATACAGTTTGCGAATATAATCATACCGCATCGTCAACACATATATACAAGAGTGCCTCTATGTATGTCCACAACACCATATCTCCAGCAAGTAAATTTTTAAATTAAGTATAATTAATGAACTAGTTAACAAAGTAAGTATTTTTACACCGAGATTCGAGCTTGAATCTCGGTTGTGCACATATAATAGGTGGCAGAAGACCTACAAGGCAATGGGGAAACCCAAGCAAATTGCAAAATGGTGCTAGTCGAATAACAGTCATAGAATGCTTCATCATTGATGAAAGTGAAATTACACAAAGGACCCCACAGGAATCAAGACAAGATTTGGAGATTTACATCATGCAAAGGTCTACCTCGTTGAAGACCTTTACTCGAATTGCCATAGCCCATCTTGGGAATCCCAATAGCCTACATGACAAATAGCATATCCACGCCAAATCAACCAATTTCCAATAAAGTATCATGCACCGCCTTTATCCAGACAAATCACCCGAGAGGCTTCACCTAATAATCTAATATAGATGTAATCTTCTTCCATCAAACCAACCCCCTTAGCAACCGAAGCCCAAACTGGGTGAAACGGAAACAATCCGTTAAAGGCATGCAAAGAAAAATGCTCTATTACATGGTTTCAGGGTGAATCCGGCTTTACGCTTTTTACCATGAAAATGCATCAATTATTTCAATTATCTAAAGCCATTTCAAGACTGGAATACAATTACACTTATTCTAAAGCAAAAGCCACAATGAGTAAAGATTGCAATTTCAAGACTGGAATACAATTACACTTCTTCAAAAGCCAAAGCCACAATGAGTAAAGATTACAACTGTGTCCCTAAGCCAGTCTAAATCTCGTTTACGAATATTGAAATAAATGCTTGTAGTGATATCCAAACTGAACAAAGTTCATTCAGTGAATTTCTTCATCAGATTAGCAAGCAAATGAACATCTGCAAAAATTATAAGGCCATATTTAATGCAATATTTAAGACCAATTGGAACAAATAAACGTACCATCAGAATCTTCATCCTCAGCAATCAACGGAAAGTCTAACCAGGTCTCCGGATGCATCGAGATGTTTCTTACAAATAACAGAACCTCCTCATTTATCCCCACAGCATCGCTGTGGGGCTTTCGATCATCCTTCCCCTCCTCCTCCTCCCCTTCTTCCTCATCATCCCCAAAGGGCAGGAAAGTCGACGCAATCTTCGAGATCTCAGACACCGCCTTGGTATTAGACAACATCGAGATCCCGCTCTTGAATCTCCCACCGAGCTCCGCGAGATCACTCCGAATCCCCGCTAACCTAGGTGAATTTACCACCTCCATCTCGACTGAGTCTCCATCGTCCGCCGGATCGGAGACATCAGGCCGGAGGATCCGATCGGCCTGCTGCAGCTCGTTGGAGGGGGGAGGAGCGAGGAAGGAGGCCACGCCCCAAAACTGGCGGGTGATTGTCTTCGTGATCTCGGAGAGATCTTCTTTGACGCCTCTGGACGGCGAAAGCGGATCGCTATCACTCTGGTCTTCCGCATCGTCCTGCGGCGGTTCGCCGGCGGATCTGCCAGCAATCCCGACCTTCGTCGAAGGATCGCGGCTACCTCCGTCATCATCTCCTCTAAGGGAGTTCACCAGCGAGCGCGCGAGCCATGACATTGTGATTCTGCTTCCCCTCGCCGCCGATCGCCAGTGGAGTAGAATTTAGGCCTCGTTTGGATGGAGCTAATTTTTTTTTTCGAACACAAATTATAATTATAAAAATTAACTTTATTTCATATTTAATATAAATACAAATATTAGAATTTAAATTATTTTATATTTTATACATTTTCTAATATTAAAATAAATTTTTTTTTCATTAAATTTAAAAAATAAAATATTTTTTTCACTTGTTCAAAAAAAAAGCTCGAACCAAACGAGGCTTTAGGAAATCGAGATTTCGGTAAGCTGAGCATCATTCTAATATGGCTATTTTCAATTGCACCCATAAAACATTCCTGTAATTACAAATTTGTCCATTGTCTTTGAGAGAGGAGGTAAATTACTTTTAGGTTAGTAACTTTGCGATTTATTATAAAGGATCATACATGAATTCTTTACTTTAGGTGCCTGTGGTTGAACTTTTAATTCAGACGAGTCCTTTTTATCAACATACTGCTCATATACATGTGAACTTTCATTCAATTTCAAAATTTATTCTTCCTTTTTTGCTCTTATACATGCTTTCTACTTTCTATTCTATTATTATTTTCTATATCTATTTCTTTTTTTTCATTTTTTAAATTGCATGTGCTATGTTGATATTATATATATAATTATTCACATTTTTATCATTTAGCATATTAAAAACTTGAAATAAGTAATTATTAGACAAACTCAAAATTCTTCAGTAAAATTAAAATACTATATATATATATATATATATTTTAAGAGATGACATTCCATAAATTATTTGATCTCTAATACTCTATTAATTTACAAATCTACGCTTATATAAATATTCGTTAATTTTGTTCAAATAGAGAACAATATCATTTTTAAATGAGGAATTTACACCAATCAAAGGATTAGAAGTTTATAAGTACAAAAATGGTGTTAAAATGAGAGGTTTAGATGAATTAACTCAAATTTTAAGGGACCATTGGCTAAATTGTGCTAAATGTTCATGATCGTATAACTTAAAAGCGAACAGGGCCCAAGTTATTTAGGGCTTGTTTGGTTGGAGGATGAATTTGGATAAGGAAAGAGAAAATAATTTATTTTATAGAGTTGATGGGAAAGAAATTTATTTTAATATTGGGAGGTGTGTAGGATGTGAAATAAAGTTGATTTTAAGGTTGAAATTTGTGTTGGATGTGAAATAAAGTTGATTTTTAAGGTTGAAATTTGTGTTGGATGTGAAATAAAGTTATTAAAATTTATAATAAATTTAAAATATTATTAAGATATTTTTTTGCTCATTTTTGGGCTCATGCCAAACAAGGCCTTAGGATCCAAATTTGCAAGCCCAAGCCCATTTAGAAAATTATAATTGGGCCTCCTTATTAGGCTACGTTTCTTCACATATTAAAAGATAATTTACATATTAGATCAACTGCAAATTTTTGTTTTAAAAAAAAAAAACAAAAATTGAAAGCGACATAATTGCAATCTTGCATGATAGTTTTACTAAAATAATAACTAACTTATATCGCATCTCTCACATATCTCAATATAATAACTAACTTTATATCACATCCTTTACATATCTCAATATAATAATTAACTTTATTTCACATCATTCATAATTTTTAATAAAAAATATCTCACTTTAAATTTAATTTAAATCTTGTTAAATTTAATTTTACAAACAAACAGACTTAAAAATATATTTTTGCTTTATGTAAGAATTATTATGACTTGTGTATTCGCTTTTTTGTTCCATATAGGTATTTTTATATTTTGCACAGCATTTTAAGCATCATATATGCAATTTTGTTTTGGATAGGCTTCTTTTGTTTTCATATGGTAGCAATATTTTTCGTATTGCTTCTCGTTATGCCCCGTTGTTGTGTCCCATGTAGGGGTTAGAACAATCCGAGTTTGAGCCGTGCCTGGCTCGGCTCAACCTCAGCTGATTCGAGTTCGAGCTGGCTCGTTTCAACTTCGAGCTGACTCGAGCCTCGATCGAGCCAACTCAAACTCTTCATAAAGTGAAAGTTTTTCTTAAAAAAATGACTGTTAGAATTTTAAATTTGATTAATTATGCCCACTAGATCATCTAATAGATATCCTAACCACAATTAACATACACTTTTATAAAAATAATAAATGATTGAATATATTATTAATATTTTAAAAGGTAGAGATCAAATCAATTCGATCCGATTCAGCATTGGCTCGTGATTAAGCCGAGCTCGATTTGAGCTAAATATCAATTCGAACATCGAACGACTATCGATCTTCGAGTTATACTCTCACCCCTAGATTTCCCCTGTGCTATTGCACTATGCATGAATAAACTTTCAAAATCATATATGCATGCCTAAACCACCCAATGATTCTCTTGTTAAATATACTACACACCTCGAGCTCCTTCTAAAATGCTAGTTCTACTGTGTTTGAAAAGCTATTTTGACGAACAACTATATATGTTTCTTTTCTTCTAAACAGTTCTAAAGAGAGTGTTGACGTAGGATGTGGGGATCCCAAGAAACACCAAAGAAAGAGAGTTCCGGGAGACGGCGGCGCGCAAAGGAGGTGGTGAGCCTGTTAATAGAGGCTCAGGGAGAAGATTTAGTCCGAAGCAACCAGAAAAGCACACAGAGATTTAAGGTGGTTCAGGGAGGAAATCCCCTACGTCCACCGGTCGGTCAGCGAAGAAATTTCACTAATGGGAAAAAGGCCTAGCCCTGAAGGCTATACAATGCTTTGAGAAGAGTTGAAGAAGAAAAAGAAGAAGAAGAAGAAAGGAGCTCCTCAGTTGGGGTCCTGATACAATGAGAAAAATTCTCTCCCTCTAAGAGTTTTATTTGTCTGTATGTATATCCTTTTTTCTCCTCTTGTCCTGTATATCTCTCTGTGTATATCTCTCTGTGTATGTCTCTCTGTGTATATCTCTCTGTCTGGAGGACTGTTCAGTGATTTTTATAGTCGTTGACGTGCATAGCTCCACCCTGGTTTCCCGGAGGAAAGGTGATGGATGAGCTCTGAGCGC
>JAEMOT010000503.1:183336-206589 GCA_019297695.1 Apostasia ramifera | reverse complement strand
TTGCTCACGTGGAGACCACGTGAGCAACCACGTGGACGGTCCAGATGAAAATGCGCGAATCCAGTTGCAACACTAGTCGTGAGGCAATATTGCGAACAACTGTCTGTCTATCTCCTGTGACGCACTTTATCGATGTTTCTCCCCATCAATCTCCTCATCAAGAAGCTCATCGGCTGGGGTTGAACATGTCGAAAGCGGCGACAAAACACTCAAAATCGGAAGGTTAAGGTCTAGAATTGGAGAGAGAAGATTTGGCAAGAATATAAACACTTAACCACTGTGAAGAAGATCTCTTCATCTTCCGACTCTTCCGGCTTCCAGGATATAAACACTTAACGAAATTCCCCTTCGCTTAACTTCTATGAGCAAAATTTTTGTTTATGCCTCTCTAAGTTCCTGTCCTTCGAGTTCCGCCTCTTTTTCTTTAGTTTTTCATCCATGGATGGGAGAAACGAAAACGCGAGAGATACGCGCGCGCCTTCCTGCACAGGAGAACTCTCACCATTATAATAGAATAGAGAATAGATAATTACCAAAACTAACTATTAAATTTAGCCAATATTATTTCAGTATTATATCATATTATTTAAAATTTTACAAAATTATTACTTAAAAAGATAATATTTAAAAAACATAACATCAAATCAAATTCCCTTAAACTAATTTCCTTTCAAAGTCAAGCTTTACTTCAAATAAAAAGATTATATAAAAATATATCTTCTAAAATTTTAGTTATTTAAAATCAATGAATACAATTATCATGTTAAATTTTAATTTTTAATTGTGGACATCCTAATACCAGCCATATTACATTTAAATTTTAAATTTTAATTAAATTAAGTTTGAAAATCTAATAAAATTTTATACAATTTTAAATTAATTTTTATATGAGATGAACTTAATTTTTTAAACTTATTTTTTATTTAAATATTTATTCTACATAAATATTAAATATATTTTTATTTAAATATATGTATATTATTTATACATTAATTTCTTCAATATATATTATATATAATATATTTATATACATAACATTTTAAATGTATATAAGAATTAAATTTATATTATTTTAAAAATATCATGATTATGAATTAAATTAAATTTATTTTAACTGATTTGATTTTAAATTTTAAAAAAATTAAATTAAATCAAATAAAATATCAATAAATTTTAAAAGAGTTTCAAACAAAATGCCGAGATTTCAGAGGAATTCATAATATAATAATAATAATAATAACAATAATTAAATAGAAGTGCTGCATAGAACGTCTAAAAATAATGAATTTTTAGAGATGACAAGACGTAAATTTCCCAAAAATACAATTCTTCTTAATCTACAATTGATTAGCCGAGTCAAATTGATCAACCAGTTTTGGGGTTTATCGATTCAATCCAGGCATAAAATTTGATGAAACTTACTCGAAATTAAATCAATTAAAATAATATATATGTAATTAGCATTCACAATAATTTAATAGTTGATTAATTATGATAAATTTTTCATTAGGATCTGTATTTGACCATAATTTTTTAATTTTTATTTCCCTCACGTTTTGTTTCATCACAATTATATTACTTAACACTAATATACAAGAGAAGGACAAATATAACAAGAATATAACAAGAGCAAAAAATCTATATTAATTTGCAATCTTCTCTCTATAGTGTTTTTCTTTATTTCTCATTAAATGCTCTTAAAATTAAGAACACTGAGCAGCTTAAAGGGGCGTTTGGTTCAATATTATCTTGATATTATATTATATTATCTAGAGAATACAATTTATTTGATTTAATAACATCTACAAATAATTTTTTATTAATTATAAAATTATTAGTCAAAAATAACGTCCAGATATCATAACATCTACATTATATAACATAACATCAAGATAACAACAAATCAAACCTGATACTAATAAACAATTGGAGTAATTCTAACCCGACCGTGCGATCATAAACCTACAATTCTATGTAGATATGAAAAATAAAAACACATTATCTACCTTTCATTTAAATTTTTTTTTAACAAATTGCATAAATTTAACTGCTATTTTACAAATAATTTAAAAATATATTTAATATTTTTCTGTATGTTCTAAACTGTAGTAGTAATTTTTAATACTTAAATGTGTATTAATTAAACTTCAAAAAAATTATTTAAATATGTATTTTAATTTTTTTAAAATAATAATTTAACAAACAATTTTAACAGAATTTATCAAAAAGAACCTATGCAAAAATAATTTTAGATGAAAGGAGCTCAAATGAAATGTTTATATTTTTTGAATTAGCATAAAACCCCTAACAATAAGTTGCACATACTAGAAATGCTAATGCTTCTAGCTCATGAGACCTATGAAAATAATCCAATAATCATTTTAATTGCAAAAAGTTGAAAATATAAGACCTATATATAATTTTTTTTTTTGTGGAACTTATAAGCCCTGTATATTTTCACTTACATCATTTCAGTGTTTCATAATACTACAAAATTTGGCATACAGCTAGAGAAGAAGAACCTGAAGCTATTCATGATGCCCATACCTGTTAAAGATCATTTAGTCACTGCAGACCATTGCTTGTGTATGATCGAGGAACAAAACGGGCAAATATTCAACTTTCAACAAAAAGGGGGCAAATATTGATGGAGCGATTGAACCATTCACTGCGTAGAAGAAGAAGAGGCAACCTGCATCAGATCAAGATAATCTCCAGCATTTACCTGATTTCCACTCTTGATAATGTTTTCAGTTCCAACCCAGAACAAGTTTTGGCTGTAGAAATCAGGGTAGTAGTGCACCAAGGAAGATTGAGTGTTGGAGGGATGGAGCTGGAGAAGCTTTTGAACAAGAGGCGGCGGAGACTCAGTGCAGCACGGTTTCATCGACATTGCTGAGCTTTCGCAGAGAACCTGGGTGTTGCAGGATTTAAGGTTTTGCTTCATCTTCTTCGCGGTAGCACCAATTGGCAGATCGGTGTTCGCAATGACAACAAGATTGTATCTGCTGAGCTCAAAGTTGGTAACTGCATTAGAGCCCCTGAATTTGATAGCTGCGACATCATAAGCCTCAGCAGCTTCTTCCTCAGTGGCTGAGCATGATTATATCATTAAAAAGAGAAATTAAGCAAAACGTTGATGAAATAAAGAGGTATATATCATATCAATTACCAAAAGTTCCCAAGTAGAGATCTTTGTTGCCAGCAACTCGGCCTATCCTTGCCTGCCATCGACCGTGTTGGTGATGCCTAAGGAAAAGCCAATTATCATCGAGCATATTGAAATGCGAATTGAATAGAGAATATTATATAAAGATTTCACTAGCAATTCCCTCAAAAATTTACCTAGTAACACCTCTATAGATAGAAGCACCCCTTGAAAAACCACTACTTTTTCTGTAAAATCATCAGAGGAATGCATCAAGAACATAATTCTATGGACTGCAGAATCATGCAACTATGACTCAACCTTCTTATGGACGCAATGAACTCCAGCTTGCTCATGTGCTGCATCTCTTCCATCTCTATACAATAGCTCCCCACCTGTTACAAAGATGTTATCTTCAGTTCATCCAAACTCTCCTCTGAATATCATTGCACATGAGAACTTCTCCATCTTCCATTCATACACAACTAAATTGTAAGAATATAAAATTATTCTTAGCCAAAACCTACTATCTTAAGGTTTTAGGTTACTTCTTAGCTAAATATTTTACCTGATATCAAAGCTAGAGGCCTCGAATGGTCTCAAATTCGAATTTTGGTGACCCCAATTATTTCTAACATAAGTTAAAACAAAAAGATCTATACTGAAGTATTATTGCAATAAAATTTCAAGTAATTATATATACCGGAAAATTAGTAGTTGCAGACACACCCCAGTATTTCAATGCAGCAAGATCGTAGGCCCGTGCCGCCTTCTCTTCATTGTCATACCCACCTAGAAGTAGAAAGGAATTCAATATGCACTCAATCAAACAATAATGGAGATTAAAGAAAACTCATCTCACTCACCTAAATATACTGCAGAAGAACACCCAAGTTGATCCAAAGCCATTTTTTTTCCATGCAAAAAAAGCAAATCATAATCACACATATTATCAACAATAGAAACATTAGCTAATTAAATATTAATTGCATGCACAATGAAAAACTCAAAAAACATGCCGGCCTCATTTTCTTCGGTCAGATCATCATTGAATGTTGGACCATAGATCGTAAGCAGATGAGATGGCAAGAGAGAGAGAGAGAGAGGTTTAAAATTTTGAATCTGTATTAAATGAAGAAATTCTTCGCATATGTGCACCTTGACGTCCCTTTCGTTTTTGGCCTTCACGCCGACACGTGTTGTCCCACAGGTGAGCCTCGAACCGCCCCGTCCACCTGTGCCTGCAGCAGCACCACATGTGTGCTTCACCATTCAATATGTCGCAAGTTGAGAAGGGCATGATCAATTTTTGACTTTTCCCATATACAAATTCGACATAAAATCGAGATAGTTACATTCAAAAAGATAACTATCCCATATAGTTGTCCAACAGGTGAGCATTTCTATTTGTTTTCTATTGTATTTGCTTAGCTATTCAAAAGGCATTGCAGCTCAATTGTTAAGCAGAATGCAAGACGGAGATGCTTTTTAAATTTGTATTTGTATTGTATTAAAAAATATTTTTGAAAGATTTTTGACTTAAATTCATATTTTAGTGAACCTTTTTGCATTTAAACCCACCAACAATAACCATTTTACAAGAATTACACCTTTCCTTCCCCTTTTTCATTCAAGGTCATTGTTTCAAAAACAAGAACGTAAAAGATGTTAACTGAAGTTGGCACTTTTAATTTGAATTTCAGAGTTGGCTACTGAAATTTTGCTTCGAATTTCATACATAAATATTCTGTCAAATAGCATCTTCATTTCAATCAATCAGTAAAATACACGAAACTAAGATTTCCACAGGGTAGAACCGCAAAAAAATATTTTGGAGGACATGCATGCACAATTACACAATTTCACAAGTTGATTAGAGTAAATAATTAGCTGTTAAGCGGAGGTGCTTACCGCGTAACACCCCGGTAAACCGACGTTCGCTGGCCGGAGCCCGCGGACGCTGCCGGAGTTGGCGACCGCTGGACTAACTCCAGCAATGGAGCACCGGCCTGAAATTGAGATGGAATGGCAATGTCGGAGTCGGTGGAGCCGCCGGCGAGGCAGAGGGAGTTGTTTCCAGTGGCGGAAGAGGAGTCGTCGATCTCGTCGGCCCATGCAGGAACAAGAGCGACGGAACGAAGGGATCCAGGAACGCCGGCTGCGATGCGGGAGGTGGAATCCATCGCACAGGCGGATGCGAGATCGCCGGAGCGGCTGCCGCCGAGGAAGTCCTCGAGCTTGACGACCGGCGGATCCACCGCTAGGCTGCGAAGCTCGCCGTCGGCCGTTTCGGGAACGACGGGGTCGGGGAGCAGCATATCGAGTGGAGCGGCGGAGAATGAGAGCCAGCTGATCGCCTTCGCCATGCCTGCCAAGAGATAGGGTTTCGCGATTCGAAATCGTTCGTGATTAGGAATCAAAGAGCGAACTGAGCTGGTAGAGAGAGGGATCGAAGAGGGTTTCAGAGGCGCGTCATTGAAAACATATAATGGAAGTGGCGGCATATGAACACTAGAAATGGCCAAGAATTGCATAAGAAGCACTGATTTGAACGACCAGCTCGATATTTCACTTCGACAAAAATTTCTCATAAAAGCTTCACTTTTATTTATCTGAGATAATTATTTTAAAGCAGCTTTAATTTAAATTTAAAAATTATCTAAATAATAATAATTTCTAGATTTTATGTATTTTTAAGCTGCTTAAATTCTCTTTAAATAATTTAAAATACAAATTGTTAAAAAAATAATTTAAACTTTAATTTCAAGTGGCATAAAATTATAAAGGTATAATTACCTACATACCACACAATTTAGTTTTATTTATATCTTATTCATTTATTTTTAATTAATTACGCTATGCACACTCAAAATATTATAAAATCTTACATACACATATTTGAATTAAAATTTAATCAAAATCTATTTGAAAAAAAAATATTCGATTAGTAAACTATTAAAATTATTTTTTTACTCTTAATAGTATATATTTTTCTTTTTCTCAATATCACACTAAAGCGCTGATTTATCCTAAAATCAATTCACGTTGCGGATGTCTCCTTCTTTACCGCCACCTAAATATTAAGATTTTGGGATTTTCCTCAAAATATATTTAAATATCTTTAAAATAATATGAATAAATGGCTCAAATTTTTTATAATCTAACTATAGTTAGAATATTAAAAAATTATAACTACTCATTATAATAAAAATAAATTAAAATGTGTGTATGTAAGATTTTAAAATATTTTGAGTATGCATAGCGTAATTAATTAAAAATGGATAGATAAGGCATAAATAAAACTAAATTGTGTGGCATGTAGGTAATTATCCCAATTATAAATAACTCATATAAACCTATTTAAAATTTTTTAAGTTGTAACCAAACAAAAATGAATAACCTTAAATAGAGAAATGTTCGGTTAGCTCAATTATGATTTTACAGTCCATAAAAAAATGTAAATATGTTCATTTAAGATTAGATTAGAGATTTATTAATGAAATTAATTAATGATATATTTAATATTGTAATATGTTTTATTACTATCTAATAATAATGATAAATTATTTATTTTCTATTTTTACCTTTATTAATAAAATAATTTAGCAGTTGAATTTTAACGAGATCTACTATTATTCATGAATGGAGCTTGAATATAATAGCCAAAAACTTAGCTAGTATATCAAATCGATGAAATTTAGAACGGGTTTGAATATGAATGATATCAAATTCGGATAAACTTCATTCTCTTACAACTTTAGAGTGGAAATATATAAGCATTTATTTAAATTTTTAGTATCTAAGTCATATATATTATTTAGTTGAAGTATATTTTTTAGATGAATTAATTTTTTTTGATATAAAATGAAGATTATTTTAATAGTATGATATAAAATAAAATTATTTTAATATTAATGATTGTATTAAAAATAAAATATAATTAATTATTTTATTAAAATATGTATAATATTTGATAAAAATAAAGTTAAATTAATTATTATTAAAATGAAAAAGTAAGACAAATAAATAGTAAAAAGGATAAAAACTACAAAGAAAATAAAATTTGCTCTCCATAACAACATGCATGACATTCAGCAAATGTATAGAAAGTGTTACATTTATTCGTATAAAGGTTTTTTTTTTAAGTTTTAGACCCATCTGATTATAGCTCCAAAAAAAATAAAATATCTTAAAATATTTTTATATATATATTTAATATTTATTTCTTATTAAATAACTATTGATGCAGTGCATGTTACGATAAATACATAAATCACTCTATGGAAGCAGATTTAATGCTATGATCCTGTTTGGTGCGAGAACTAAATCAGAATCAAATAAAGATCAAAATANTTGAGTATGTGAAGTAAAATAATATTTTTTTTATATTAAAATTTATGTAAAATAATTTAAAAATTTTATTTATTATTATTATTATTATTATTTAAATTAGTATCAATTTTATAGATAATTTTATTAAATATTATAACGTTGTTACTCACAAACTTATATAACAATATTTACATATTGAGATATTTAAATAACATGATATAATATCAAAATAATATTAAATTAATTTTTTTTTAAAAAATATAAACAGTAACAAAAATATTGTAAAATAAATATCAAAATAAAAGAAGAAAGATTATGGCAACATATGGTCACAAATCAAAAATCATATATCTGCAATAATATTCTCTGTACTTTTGGTAGGGGCCCAATTTGATCGGTTCGGACCGATTCTAAGTTTGGACTCGAACCAACCAAAGCCGGTTCCACCACTTAGAGAACCGGAAGCAAACTGAACAAATTTGATTTAGATTCAATTTGAATCTGATTTTGAGTTCGATTCTTACTCTTATTTAGAGTCAAATTAAGAATTAGTTCAAGAACTCATATTACTTAAAAAAATTTTAAATAATATGAATTATGATTATCAATACAATACAAATTTATTAAACGTTAAATAAAATTTTCATATATTTAATTTTAAAAAGTTAATACTAATGAATTTTTTTTTAAATTTAACGTGAATGAATATAAATAAAATACAATATTTAAATTTTTATAATATTATATAGTAAAGTAAAAATATTCTATATGTATACTAGAAAATTAATAAATTTATTAATTATTAATTATTAAATTGAGTATTTAATTTAGGTCCAAGTTCCTGAATACTAGAACAAGCAATAGAATCAAATCTTTCAATTTTAAAAATTTTAGAATCGAAATCAAATAAAATCTATCAGTTTCGGTTAGGCTCTAGTACAGTTTTGATTTTTTTGGATACTTTTGCGCACTACTATATTTAAGGGTATTAATATAGATCGAAGATCGAAAATTGAATCGATTTTAGATCGAATTGAAATCGAGTCGATTTAAATGAGCCGACTAACGAGCCAAAAGTTCGGCTCGATCCAGCTCGAAATCGACTTGAATTAAAATATATTATATATTATAATACGTATACATAATAAATATGTATATAATATATATTAAATATAATATATATTAAATATAATATATATGTCATATAATATATATATATATATATATTATAAACCGAACTGATCTCGAGTCGGATCGAGTCGAGCTTACCCGGCTTGAGATTGGCTCAAAAAAATTAAAATTTTGATACATTTTCAAGTCGGCTCGAAAATGAATCGAAATCAGCTCGAAGTCGATTGGTATTAACTCGAGCCGGCTCGAAGTCGAACCCAATAGAGCTCAAGTCGATTTCGAGTCGATCAAAATGTAATTAATCCGATTTCGAGCCGATATTAGCTCGACTCGAAATCGGATCGGTAACGGTCCTAACTATATTTTTGGTAATATAAAAATTAGAAATTGTTGTTAGAAAATAAAAAAAAAAGAAATGATAAAAGATTATAGTCACATAATTTAAAGTTTTTGAAAATATTTAAGTCTAACCGTCAGATCATCAGGTCCGTACGACCGTAATCAGATCGATTATCTCAGATCGAAATTTATTGTGTTAAAATTTTTCCAAAATAATTATTTAATTTTTTTAATATATAACAAGTATTTAAATATTCTATAAGTCTATACTGTAAAGGTTCTATAGAAAAACGTGATATTATGGGACTATTTATTTATAAGATTTAATTTAATAAATTTAAAATTAAATTTAAATATTTTTTTTTTATTAATAGTTGTAAATGATGTGATATAATATTTTTATATTAATAATTATAAATGATGTTACATAAAATTAATTATTATATTAAATATATAAAAAATATAATATAAATTATTATTATTTTAATAATATACGTAAAATATAAAATAAAATTAATTTTTAATATTAAATTTTATGTATAATATCTATTTAAAATTAAATTAAGCACGTTAAAAATTCAATAATCACAAAATTATACATTAAAACATAAACAAGTTGATCATAACTAAGTATAATAGAAAATTCATAAAAAAAAAGTATAATAGAAAAGATTTCTTTTTGAGACTTATAATAGGAAAGATTTAACATATAATATTCTATAGTTTTTAAAAAATATATATATATATTACAAATTTATGTGTTAATAACTTAATATATTGAAAACAAAGAATGAACAAAATTTATATTTGATACAAAGATCTATACTTTTTCATTGAATGTTAAATTAGATATTCGACAATGTTTTCGTCTCCAATTTAAATTTCAACATATTCTATATAAATTTATTGTTTACTCTTTAAATAATTTATTTTGACTATTTATTATATGAAAAAATGACATAAAATTTAAAATTTTATCTTAATAAATCAAAAATCAAATATATAAAATACAAATTTAATCAAGATAAAAATACTTATATCGGTGAAATAATAATTAACAATCAAGTTATTAAAAAAAGTATATGATTTAAATATCTTGAATCAATATAAAATAATCGTGAAATAAATAAGAATATTATCAATAGAATTCAAATAAAATAGCTAAAATGGAGTAATACTTTTAATATATTGTGTAATAAAAAATTTCTACTTAAACTTAAAGGTAAATTTTACAAAATAATTATAAAACTAACAATATTAAATAATACAAGATAAAATAGATAAGTGAGTATATACGAAATTAATAAAATAAAAAATAAGTATTTCACAAGAAGACTGGAGTAGCCACAAGTGGAGATAAACTTAGGAAGAGTCGGCTATAATGGATTGAATGTATAAACCATAAGGTGATAGAGACTCTACTAAAGGGGCATTTGGTTCGTTGTTATCTTGATATTATATTATGTAATTTAAATATCATCTTATGACTAATAATTTTATAATCTTATATAAGATTATTTATAAATATCATTAAATCAAATAATTATTATTTTTTGATAACATAACATAACATTAAGATAACATCAAACCAAACACCCCCTAAGGAGAGTTGAATTATTGACTTTTGCTTGTATTAAGAAAGAAAAATCGAACAAAAAATAACAAAAAATTATAAAAAAAATCTTAAATATTTAAAAATAAATGAGAATTTATTATTTAATAGAGCGTAATAAAAACTAAAAACTTCATATAACCAACCCCATTTTGTGGGATAAAAACTTAATTATTATTATTGTTGTCGTCATATTCATTATTTAATATTTTTTGAAATATCATTCTTTTAATATTCATGTTAAGACATTTCTTAATATTCCAATTTTAAAACATAATCTATTAAAAAAAATTTAAAACATAATACTCCAAAATTCATAAATATTTATCGATTTCAAGTTTGTTTATTTATCAGTTTAAAATTAATATCATTAACTTTTAGCTGATGTATCACACTGTATATAACTTTTAATATTAAAATTTAAATATATTTTACATCATATACATATTTTTAAATAAAAATTAATTTTATTTCACATTATACACTCATACTAAAATAATAAATAATATACATCACATTCTTTAGATATCTCAACAAAATAATAACTTACAACCAAAAAAATAATTATAACAACTAATTTTATTTCACATCAAAACACAACTTCTTAAGTGGCACACAAATGTCTCGTTGGCACCGTGGAGAAGAGAGATTGTGAGGGGAAAAAAGCAGTAGTAACAAGTGCAAGAAAATAAAAGACATCTATTAATATAAAAAAAGAGAGAACTCTGCTAGTAAGCAGCACACAAGTGTCTCATAAGCACTATGAAGAAAAGGCGAGACCGTGAGAGAGAAAAATAAAAATGGCATATGCAAAAAAGTAAAAGGACATGAGGGTTAAGATGGTTTGGAAGAGTCCTCTTACGTCCACCAACCAAGCTAGCTCAAATTTCACAATCTATTTTGAAAGTTTCTTTCGTGGTAAGTACAACAGGAGAGAGAGAGAGAGAGAGAATGCAATGGTTAGAAGAGAGAACTTGTAAGATTTAGTCAAATGATCCTCCTCCCTCTCCAAGGGTTAAGTCCTAATATTTATAGAAATTGTAGGGAGATACTAGGAAGAGAGGCATCCTCACATCCAAGCCACATAGGTGAGGTGCAGATCTGTGCAGCACGGATATTGCCACATCATCTTGGAGACAACAACTCTTCATGGGAGAACTGGCTCAGTCCTCCACGATGTCACGGAAGGCAATCAAATCATTAGCTGAGCGGCGGTGGTAAGTGTCCTTCTTTGCATGGTAGATGTGACCTTTCACCGAAAGGGATAGATAGGCCTCCTCCACTATTACCATCTACGGATGCCATATCCATAGAATAGAGGAGAATGTCAGGAGAAGCTTACTACGAAGAGTGTCATGGGAGAAGGGTACTTGGTCGTACCATCTTGGCTCTCCAAGCTAGATCCCATTTATAGAAGTGGGGAACAACTGCTGGTAGGACTAAGCCCAAGACGGGACTTTCCTTGGTCTGTCCCGTCATAGTTCGATTGGCTTGGCTTAACATGAATCTGATAGTGGGGTTGCTGCTATGTGATTAGCAGCGACGCTCTTGGGATTTCCACGCAAACTAGGCACCTTGAAGAGAGGAAAAGACAGTGAGGGGGAGAAAAGATGAGAGTTTTTTGCCATGCATTATTGAGACTAGGAGCTTTCTGCAGAGAAATGCCTAGGGAAAGTTGCCCAGTCGAGTATCTGGACTACGAGTCCAACTACTCAGTGCCTAGGCTAGATCATTTGGATGAAAGTCTGTCGCAATTCGTTGAGATTTTAGCAGGTGACTCTCTATAAGATGAAGAGGACCTAGAGGGTGGCGAAACTGCCCCTATACAATAGGATGAGATTGTACTTTACTTTTTGTTGTAATGTAATCTTAGCTTGTAACTCCTTGTTTATATTGAATAAAAGAAGTTTTTAATAAGATGCCACGCAATGTACAAAGGTATGTATGTATGTACATATGGATGTATGTATGAATGTATGAATGATTGCATGCAAGGATGCAGGAAATGGATGATCTGAGGCCATCAACACAGTGTAGTTGAGCGGAAGTTTGTTATGTGATACTCCGTGTCTAGGCGAGATGGTACAAACAAGAATGCGCTAACTACTAGATAGGATACCAAGTGGGTAAGAGCTCAAATGCCAAAGCCACGAGTTCCACCCAAGGTGTTTAGTTTTTTTCTTTGGCAAAGTCTGGGGAGCACCTTGCCTTTGTACCGAGGGCAGTTAGTGTTAGGGGTTGACCAACCACTACGTCCGTACTATCGCGCAAGAGCTCAAATGCCTCACCTACTAATCTAACTTAGGTGTTAAGCCGAATTTCATAACAGAACCTAGGAGGCCTCTTGCCTTATACCTAGGATGGTAAAGGCTATGTTCGGGCAACCACTAAATCTATGCTAGAGGGTAGGAGCATAGGCGCTTTAGCTACAGATGACTTAGGTATTAAGCTGAATTCCATAGCAAAATTGGAGGGTAGGGCACTTGCCTTGTGCTTAGGACGGTTAGGGTTGAGACTAGGATAGTCCAAGGACCAAAGGAGCAGGATACACTTTGACGATGGTTGCTAAGGTATACTTCGTGGCAGTTGTATTGGAAAAAAGAGTGTTAGCTACTGGGTTTATGTTAGGTGGAAAAAAGCTCAGACACTTTAGCTGCGAGGTTAGCTTAGGTGATAAGCCTAAATTTGTAACAGAACCTGGGGGGCCTCTTGCCACTTCTACCCAACTCGGTGGGGCTAGGACGAATGGAGGAGAATAGTGTAGACCTGTCATTCATGCCTGGAGGGAGGTCTAGGTGTTAACTGCACGGTGAGTCTGCTAGTGGGAGCTCACCAGGATACAGGACTTAGGAAATCTTCTGGCTTCGGAGTTATTAGGTCTTTAGCAAAAAAAAAGTGGCATAACCCAATCATTTATGCCCACAAGGAGGTTTAGGTGTGTTCTGTGTGGTTAGTCCGACAGGAGGAACACATCAAGACGTAGGACTTAGGAAACCTCCTGACCCTGGAATTATAGGGCCTTTAGTTAAAGGAGAGTGGTGTAGCCTTACATCTATGCGTAGAGGAAGGTTTAGGTGTGTCAACTGTGTGATGAATCTGTTGTGGGGAACACATTGGGACGCAGGACCTAGGAAATCTACTAGCTCTAGAGTTATGGGGTCTTTAGCTAGAGAAGAGGTATAAGCATTGAGGTGATTGGTTGAATGAGTATCACCTGTCGCTACTGGATTGACCTCCCTTCCTAATTGGGCCCATGATTAGCTTGTAGTCACATGGTCAGGAGTGCAATGGTGCAATCACCGTGTGGCTCTTTAAATTGTGGACTGTTTTGCTTTACCTTGAATCTGTCAGAGAAAAAACATAGATCAGTATTTGTTCTGTAGTTAGCTTGTGATTGCATGCCATATTAGTTGAAAGAGGGAATGGAATTTATTAATTCTTAAGATGGCATGGTGCCACAAGATAACATAAGATAATTGAGTTTTACCGGTAGAATATCTTTAGGTTGTTTCCACTCCAAGTGCATGGAATGAGCGTCCCGTGCTGTTGCATTAGGTGATACGCGTTAGGGCTGGCAACTTGGCGCACTAGGATTAATCCTTCCTAGTTAGGTTCTAGCTTGGGAACGCCAAAGCCCGTTCCTACAATTATGCATCCTGAAGATGAGATCCTCAGAGAGGAGATCGCATGGGTTGACCCCTTCATTGTATCAACGTTTTCTTAGGGCTATCTGCTGCCGATGGCCTTCCAAGAGGTCAAAGTCAAGACCCTGTGACTCACCATTATCCTTGATCCACTCCTTGAAGTTGCCGAAGCCATATGCGACTACTACTTCTACCTAAGAGTAGTATTCCAATTTCGCTATGATGGTAGCGTCCATGCTAAATGATAAGATCATGATTATGCTATATTTTATACCTCAATCTATCTTAGGGGGCGTTTGGTGCAATGTTATCTTGATGTTATGTTATGTTATGTAGAGAAAGCAGTTGTTTGGCTTAATGACATCTACAAAAAATCTTCTATTAGATTATAAAATTATCAATCAAAAGATGACATCTAGATATCATAACATTTAGATTACATAACATAACACTAAGATAACATCGAACCAAACGCCCCCTTAATTCAATTAATATTTAGCATAATTAGCTTTCTACTTTTGCTAAAATGGGCTATTTCTGAATATATAGATTTTATTCTAGATTCGATATAACTCAATAATTTGGTCATAACTTGAGCTAGAGATGTCCAATTTAGATGATTTTTGAAGTGTAGGATAACTTACTTCAAGCACCGTAACACACTAGAAGTAAAGACTATTTTGTCCATCATCCTATCAAAAAATTCAATTTTATCTTCATCAATGGCTATGATTTAGTCAAAAATATCAATGGCTAGATTTAAAGACGAGCATTATGATTTAAAATAGTATAAGCTCTAGCACCATGGTTTAAAATAGTTTTAGCTCTTCTCTTTCAATTAACATGATTTACATTTTTGTTCCTTAAAAGTGGTAAACTGTTTTTTTATTCTTCCACGAAATAGGCTTGGAGGAAGCAAAAAGTGAAAGCATTCCTTTATTTCAAGTATGAAAATGAGCTGAAAAGGAGCTAGCTCTCCTATTCATTCTATGAAGATAAAAGGAATAGAGATGGGAAAAATGAATGAAAGTGAAGCAAAGTGGGAGGAAGAAAGCAATGAAATACAAGAAAAAGAGGCTAATTCCTCAACATCATCTTCTCTCTTGGCTAATTTTCAAGGTGTTTACTTCTAAAGTTTTTATTATGAATTGTTAAATTCATTAACTAAAACCGTGCAAGCCGAGATTTTGTTTATGCGAGTTTTGAATCCATCATGATCAATCTCTATTTTTATTGATGCAATTATTGATGTATGTTTTTAATACTAGTTAATGATTGATCATCATTGACCCGATTCCATAACTTACCTTAAGCACCAAGAGAAGATAGATTGAATTCAAAGAATTGCATCGATGACATAGTATCAAATTGGATATAAATAGGATCCAATTTCTTTTTGCGTCTTTTAGAAAGTAGACAGTCTATTGACTTTATTGAAAGCTAATAATTTCATAAATTTTTAATACATCTTAAGTAAACTATTCGCATAGAGATATAGCAAATCATGCACTCAAGATAGGATCATTATATTTATCGTTGCAAAAATCTTAATTTGACTTGTATGAAGTATTTATTAGCTTATATTACAAAATTAAGGTTTACACTTGCCTTAATATTTTAAATTTATATAAAATGTTTATTAAATTTTGCGATTTTAAAAAATCAATTTGGAAATTACACTTTCAATTTTTTATTAGATTTAAATTAAGACAAGGATTACATAATTTTGATACTTAACTATTCAATCTTCGTGAAAATGAGTTGGTCTCATTAACTATATCACTTGAATCGATTTTATATACCTGCAAAAATATACCATCGGGTTTTTGGTGTTGTTACCGGGCGTTGATTTTACCTAATATCATAATCTTATTATTTGTCCTGAGATTATACCGTTTTCTACTTCTCATCGCTCATTGTTTTTTATTTTGATCTTTACTATATTATATGACCATAAGCTCTAACAAAGATCTTGTACCCTTTGATCTTGAAATTGAAAGAACAGTTACTAGGGCAACTAAGCATGAAAAGTAGGAAACAAGAAGCCAATCAAACTAAGAAAAGGAGGATTTAATTAATAAAATGGAGGATCAACCTACAATTCAAGAAGCTGATCGTGTGAGTATGCTCTTCCTTTAATAAATGGTGCTAATACAAGTGTTGTTCGACCGCAATGCAAGCAAATAATTTCGAAATAAAATTAGCCCTCGTACAAACGATTCAACAATTGGTACAATTTTGCGGCCTTTCAAATGATGATCCAAACACCCATATCATGAATTTCTTGAAGATTTGTGATACTTTCAAGTACAATGGAGTATCTGATGATGCAATACGGCTAAGACTTTCCATAAGACAATGCTAAATCTTAATTAAATTCTCTATCTGTCGATTCTGTCACCACATGGAATTAAATGACTCAAACATTCTTGAGTAATTATTTTCCTCCATCTAAGACTGCAAACTTATGAAATGATATCACTACTTTTATGCAGATAGATATGAAACTATTTTATGAAGCATGAGAGAGATACAAAAAAGTCCTTCGAAGATGCCCACATCATGGTCTACCAATATAGGACTGAGTATATAAAGAAGAAAAGATTAAAATTATAATAGTAATTGTAAGTAGTCAAACATACTTAAAAATATAATTAATGATAAAAGTTAACGAAATCTATAAAAAAAGACTCGTGAAATAATTTCTAGGTTGGAGAGACCCATATGACATGTTCTTGATTTTATAAAATTACATAGAATATGGTGGTCTACTTGAGGGCTCGGATGTATGTATCCCTCTTTCAATCTATGGTTTATGAAATTCGTCACACCCAATTGCACTTTCCAAGGCTAACAAAATTTTCATGAAATTCGTTCATAATTATGTGTGTAATTTTATGTAGAAGAAGTAAACAAAGATGGAGCAGCACCAGAATACACATCAACAAAAGGTGCATTTATTTGCAAAAGTTAGAGTTACAAAGTCAAAGCTAAGGTTTGATGAGAATATTTTTAGTGAGTTGTGCATAAACAACAACAACAATAACAATAACCTAGGTGGGGTTGGCTATATAAATCCTTTGTTTCCATTGCGCTCTCTCAATTAATAAATTCTTATCTAAATTTAAGTAACTAAGATCACTCATTATAGTTTTTTGTCATATCTTCTTTGGTCTCCCTCTTTCTCTTTGTACATGGGCAAGATCCAATAACTCAATTTTTCTAACTAGAGCTTCAATCGGTCTACGATTTATATGTCCAAATCATTTAAGCCGACTTTCTCTAAGTTTATCCTTAATTTGTGCAACACCAACTTTCTTTCGGATATACTCGTTTCTCATTCTATCCTTTCATGTATATCCACACATCTACCTTAACGTCCTCATTTATGCAACATTTATTTTAGTGGGTTGTGCATAATATGAAATAAAGTTAATTATTATGTTGAAATGTGTAAGATATATGGCATAAGTTAACATTATTTTGGTATATATGCGGAATGTAAACTAAAATTAATATTTTATTTTAGAATTTGTGTATGATGCAAACTATAGTTAAATTTTAAATTACAATTTATATATGATATGATATATAAAGTTCAAGTTAATATGATTAATTTTAGCTTGGCTAAACAAGATAATCATCAAACTAGTTCAGATGATTTAAACATGCACATACAAATATGTAAAATAGCAACTACATCTGACCTGAACGTGATGACTTCATTGGCCTTGGTTGCCATGAGTAATTACTTTCTATCCTAATCATAAAAGTATTAAAAATGAAGCGAACATTAAATATTGACAAAAATATATAACAAAAGACGAATGACAATGAAGAGCAAGTGCATTCATTACCTATAAGTTGTAACATTGTCTGCACTCTCCAGGAATGCTATAAATTTTGGACAAGGGTTGTAGCAGCCACAACTGAAGAAATGTCACCTAATTTAAATGCATGGCCCAATGCTCTGTTCCAGCAAGTCACTGAAGAACGGGTCAGATAGAGATTCTCCAGCAGATTCGTAAGAGTTCAGACGCCTTTTGAATGACCTAAGATTCCTCTCATCCTTGATCGAGCGCTTCTGCAGAAGATGAATTGCCAGAAGTTCAATTTTATATGTAAATTTTGGTACCTAAAATGCGCAAATTGCAGTACTTACAAAGGATTTCTTCCTGTCCAAAATGTCTACCAGATACATCAACCATAGGACGTTTGTCTTTGGGAAGCTGCATAGGAATATATTGGATTACTTACAAAATTAATATAAATTCAACATTTGGGTTCATAACAGAAGTTTTGCAGTAATAAACAGACCTGATTCTAACAGAAAGAGTTGCTAGATCAAGTGAAAGCACGACAATCACACTAGAACGACCAATATTTGCGCTCATTAAAAATGTCAATAACAGCATTCGCGGTCAACTGATAGCAGACAGACATGCATACTTCGAAACGGACATACAAACTACGTTGCAAACAAACCATTATTCTCAGCCAGGCAGTTTCCCTAAGTTGTCTGGCTTTCTTGAGCCAAACAGTCCCACTAGACTAGAAGTCCCTTGGCAGGCACCTGTCCTACTTCAGACACCGCTTTAGAGTGCTCTCCACTTAAGTGGCAGTCCCAGTAAGGTAGCTGTACCATTCCAGACATTTCTGGACACTAATGTCACTTTCTTGGCCCTGTGGAAATGGTTTCATGTCGAGGGAATTTGAGCACTCTTTCCACTCTACATGGTTTCACGTTAATATTTTTGTTCTTTATTTGAGACATTTTCTACAATGGATGGGGGACACTCTAAGGGCAAAATGACCACCAGAGCCAAAGCTGCCATAAATCTAACAAGCGAAGCAACCGACACAATCAGCACCACAGGTCGGCCAATAGCAGCTGAGGACAACAGAGATTTACTGACCCACAATGGGTGTCCATCAACAAGAACAACTGAGGACCTGAGGTTACATTGGACCACATCAAAGAAACACCGGTTAAGTTAAAGAATTTCATCAACAACTTGGCTAGACGAGGGCCACCTTCGCAAAAACCCATTGTCCTCATCCTTGTCTAAAAAGGAACAATCAAGAGGTGTACTTTCACTCTCAACTCGATGGTGTGTCCCTCTCTTACCCCCAGTACTACATGGAGCTCCTCTACCACAAGGTCAAATCTCCTATGTTAGACACCAACAAAACTGCCAGCATCCCAGAGAATTTTAAGATTACAGAGTTAGGAGTGTACTCCGGCAGTTTGAGAACTACATCAGCTTCTAAACCCTCTCAAACAGGTGTTTTTGCCACCAATTCGTCACTAGGGGTGTGCATGGATCGATTTGGTTGAGTTCACCTATCACGTACTCGACCTGAGGTAAGTCAAATCTTCTATGTGTGGAACAGAATCTGACTCATGCATTCGTAGACACAACTTAGGTCAAGTACTACCGTCCGGGGTCCAAGTTTGACTGTCGGGGGGTTGGGTCCAAGTCAAATGAATGGTCTTTAATATGATATAATTCTCCTGAAAAAATATCATGATAAGAATGTTAAGACCAAAATTATTTTTTATAAGAGAAAATGTGTGTAGGACAGTTTTGAAAACTAAACCAACCTTGAAACTGCTAAACGAAAGATTGAAGGTTTTATGGTTCAACCGAGATCAAACCACTACAATAATTTAATAAGTCAACAAATATTTATAAAATATATAATAAAATACAAAAGATAATATTCATTAAAAAATAATTCCATTGTGAGATTTAAAATAACTCAAATTTAACAACACTAAAATTTCTTTCAAATGACATATTTGTAAAAAACAAGCCTAAAATTTCTTCTAAAGATTATTAAATAATAAAAATAGAAAGTTTCTTTTTATAAATAATAAAAAGTAAAGTTTTATTCTAAAAAAAATAAAAATTAAATAAAAAGAAATGAGCAAACATTCATATAAAGAATAAAAAAGAGAGTAATCTTAGAAAACTTAATTAAAAGTGAACAAAATGAAATAGCAACTATTTCAACTTTTGCACTACAGCTTGTCCGTAATGCTGCATAGCAAAGTGACTAGGTTATAGTCCTATATTGCTAAGGCCAGAAAAGATATCTGCGTCCCTCTCCCCTTTTGGGTGAGCAAAGTGAGTGGATTTAGTCCCACAGGCGGACCGCCCGGTTCAGAGGAAACAATTAGCTAGTTGGGTGGTTTTGACCATGGTTTAGTCCAATTCTAAATGGTTCTAAGACCAATGCATTTTTAAGCTAAATCATTTTACTAATTAGTTCACAATTCAACCGCTTGAACTGATCAGTTTGGTCCCATTTTTAAAGCCTTACTAGAGACAATGAAAGAGAATAATTCAAATTTGGGTAATAAAATACATGTATGACTAAAAAAGTGAACCTCGAACATTAAAATATATGGTAAATATCATTTGGATGCCTTTGGTTTTCCCTTATGTGCGTATAAGTCCCTCTAATTTTTGAATTAAGCAAACTGATCCGCTAGTTTGAGTAAAAGTACAAATAGGTCTTCTTTTGTAATGGGTGTTATTTTTAAAGTAAAAACAATTTATAAAAATAGTCACCTATACAACATGGTTAGGTGAGAAGCACCACAAAACAACTGTCACTACCAAAAAAATAATGAAAATGGTTACTTCTTTACTATAAAAGTAATACTTATTACCAAAAAAAGACTCACATGCACTTTTATTCAAACTAGTAGACTATTCTGCTTAATTCAAAAACTAAAGGAACCCAAATGCTATTTAAAAATATAATACTTGGTTTAGCATTCCAAAATGGGATTTCACATGCCTCCTTCTCAAAATCACCAACTCCAATATCTATATGGGAGTAAATTACACTTAACCACCAAACTGCAATAATCTCTAATTAAATGCCATGCACTACCTCACTTGAGATATTATTACAAAGTCGAAGTCTACCGATGGTCTTGGCATCCACTGACTCAGAAAGTGGAGGGAAACCCTTGTGGCCAACGCCACACCAAAGTCTATTAGTCACAAAGACACCCACTAGATCTAGTGTTTTGCCGCCAAATATCATGGCCATGAGGAGACATTCTCCTTTAGGAGAGGTGACTCCTAGGCTTGAAAGTTACTATGCTTTGGAGGCGAGACAATTTTACGTAACACCACGTGGAAGATAGGCTCAAGGACAAAGTGCTCTTTGCTATTTGATGCTTAGATTGATTCAATCCGGCATTGTAGATAGCACACCTTTGTAAATTTGGACCGTTCCTGGTGGGGACACAGATCAACATCGAATTGGATGGCTAAGATGACAATATGCTCTGAATCAAATCAAATCTAAATAAAGTTAATATGAAAATCTCTAATAGCTCTAATCAATTTGAATTTGAATTTTGATTCAGTACATAACGTCATCCTAGCCATCCAATTCGATGCTGATCTATGTCCCCACCAATTCTCTCCAGGTGGGAGGAGCTCGACCCAGTCGAGTATGGGTCATGCGGCTCATGTGTCTTCGAGTGGGTCAGATCAGTTGTAACCTTTGAGCCTCTTGAAAAGGTAAAATTCTCCACCAAACCAAATATCACTGATAATTGAATTCTATTAAAATTACTTGCTCAACAAGTTTATTCAATTTGCTCTAAATAATTATTGAGGTGGATTTTGGTTGTGGACTCTCGTGGGTAAAGCTACACTCAAAGAGAACAAGAGGCCATTGCTTCACTAGATATTACTGTTGTGTTTTAATAACCAATATATCTGAAATATTGAAAATATCGACTATTCCCATGATCTAATAATAATATTCAAACTTATTCATTTGACCTAATTTAATAGAAATTTTAAAATAAATTAAATTAAAGATTTAATTATCTTAAATCATCTATAGTCTCAATAAGTCTGGCAATGAGAGTAGGAATTAGAGCAAATGGTACTAATCTAGGGTCATGTTTATTAGGTGTGGATATGCGGTCGAACCTTGCGATAAGCTCAGATAATATAGTTTCTATTTTAGAGTTCATACTCACATGGTACTTATATTAGGCAGTAATAAAAAAATTATAATACAGAATATGTAAAAATGATCAAATAAAATGCCTTAACCTAAACCATGCTCTGATACCAAGTTGATGCGAGACAGGAAAAAAAATTACAAATAATATTTTATTATGATAATTTAAGATAATTAAATCTCTAATTTAATTTATTTTAAAATTTCTATTAAATTGGGTCAAATGAATAAGTTTAAATATTATTATTAGATCATGGGAATAGTCGATATTTTCAATATTTCAGATCTATTGGTTATCAGAACACAACAGTAATATCTAGTAAAGCAATAGCCTCTTGTTCTCTTTGAGTGTAGCTTTACCCAAGAGAGTCCACAGCCAAAATCCACATCAATAATTATTTAGAACAAATTGAATAAACTTATTGAGCAAATAATTTTAATAGAATTCAATTATCAGTGATATTTGGTTCGATGGAGAATTTTACCTTTTCAGGAGGCTCAAAGGATACAACTGATCTGACCCACTCGAAGACACATGAGCCGCATGACCCATACTCGACGGGGTCGAGTTCCTCCCACCTGGGGAGAATTGGTAGGAACACAGATCAGCATCGAATTGGATGGTTAGGATGACGTTATGTACTGAATTAAAATTCAAATTCAAATTAATTAGAACTATTAGAGATTTCTATATTAGCTTTATTTAGATTTGATTTAATTTGATTCAGAGCATATCTGGAAGATTTGGAGACTCACAACATCTGGAGCTAATTTTATTTTATTGTAATAGAATTAGTTTCATATTACTTTTATTTATTTAGTATTTTATTTTCTATATTTAATATTGTATTTTCAAATTTCTACATGAGATTTTCTATATAAAGAGGTCGTCTTGCATTGTAAAAGAATAGCATTTGATGAATGAAATTATATTTGAATTTTCTCAGAGCCTAGATTCGGGTTAAGGGATCGATATTCCGGTGAAGGAAAGGATAGGATTAGCCTTTGGTGAGAATCCTCAAATTAGTCTAGTAATCCACTTTTCA
>JAEMOT010000503.1:159624-177504 GCA_019297695.1 Apostasia ramifera | reverse complement strand
AAGAAGAAGAAGAAGATGAAGAAGAAGAAGAAGAAGAAGATTCAGAAGATTCAGAAGAAGAAGAAGAAGAAGAAGAAGAAGAAGAAGATTCAGAAGAAGAAGAAGAAGAAGATTCAGAAGATTCAGAAGAAGAAGAAGAAGAAGAAGAAGAAGAAGAAGATTCAGAAGATTCAGAAGAAGAAGAAGAAGATTCAGAAGATTCAGAAGAAGAAGAAGAAGATTCAGAAGATTCAGAAGAAGAAGAAGATTCAGAAGAAGATTCAGAAGATTCAGAAGAAGATTCAGAAGATTCAGAAGAAGATTCAGAAGAAGATTCAGAAGATTCAGAAGAAGATTCAGAAGAAGAAGAAGAAGAAGAAGAAGAAGAAGATTCAGAAGAAGAAGATTCAGAAGAAGAAGATTCAAAAGAAGAAGAAGAATCAGAAGAAGAAGAAGAAGAAGAAGAAGAAGAAGAAGATTCAGAAGAAGAAGATTCAGAAGAAGAAGAATCAGAAGAATCAGAAGATTCAGAAGAAGAAGATTCAGAAGAAGAAGATTCAGAAGAAGAAGAAGAATCAGAAGAAGAATAAGAAGAAGAAGAAGATTCAGAAGAAGAAGATTCAGAAGAAGAAGATTCAGAAGAAGAAGATTAAGAAGAAGAAGATTCAGAAGAAGATTCAGAAGAAGATTCAGAAGAAGAAGATTCAGAAGAAGAAGAAGAAGATTCAGAAGAAGAAGAAGAAGAAGAAGATTCAGAAGAAGAAGATTAAGAAGAAGAAGAAGATTCAGAAGATTCAGAAGAAGAAGATTCAGAAGAAGAAGATTCAGAAGAAGAAGAAGAAGATTCAGAAGAAGAAGAAGATTCAGAAGATTCAGAAGAAGATTCAGAAGATTCAGAAGAAGATTCAGAAGATTCAGAAGAAGATTTAGAAGATTCAGAAGATTCAGAAGAAGATTCAGAAGAAGATTCAGAAGATTCAGAAGATTCAGAAGAAGATTCAGAAGATTCAGAAGAAGATTCAGAAGAAGAAGAAGAAGAAGAAGAAGAAGATTCAGAAGAAGAAGAAGAAGAAGAAGAAGATTCAGAAGAAGAAGAAGAAGATTCAGAAAATTCAGAAGATTCAGAATCAGAAGAAGAGTCAGAATCAGAAGATTCAGAATCAGAAGATTCAGAAGATTCAGAAGATTCAGAAGATTCAGAAGATTCAGAATCAGAAGAAGAAGAAGAAGAAGAAGATTCAGAATCAGAAGATTCAGAATCAGAAGATTCAGAAGATTCGGAAAATTCAGAAGAAGATTCAGAAGAAGATTCAGATTCAGATTCAGAAGAATCAGAAGAAGAAGAAGAAGAAGAAGAAGAAGAAGAAGATTCAGAAGAAGATGAAGAAGAAGAAGAAGAAGATTCAAAAGAAGAAGAAGAAGATTCAGAAGAAGAAGAAGAAGATTCAGAAGAAGAAGAAGAAGAAGAAGAAGAAGAAGAAGATTCAGAAGAAGAAGAAGAAGAAGATTCAGAAGAAGAAGAAGATTCAGAAGAAGAAGAAGATTCAGAAGAAGAAGATTCAGAAGAAGAAGAAGATTCAGAAGAAGAAGAAGAAGAAGAAGATTCAGAAGAAGAAGAAGAAGATTCAGAAGAAGAAGAAGATTCAAAAGAAGAAGAAGAAGAAGATTCAGAAGAAGAAGAAGCAGAAGATTCAGAAGAAGAAGAAGCAGAAGAAGAAGAAGAAGAAGAAGAAGAAGAAGCAGAAGAAGAAGAAGAAGCAGAAGCAGAATAAGAAGAAGAAGCAGAAGCAGAAGAAGAAGAAGAAGAAGCAGAAGCAGAAGCAGAAGAAGATTCAGAAGCAGAAGCAGAAGATTCAGAAGCAGAAGCAGAAGATTCAGAAGCAGAAGCAGAAGCAGAAGCAGAAGCAGAAGCAGAAGCAGAAGCAGAAGCAGAAGAAGAAGAAGAAGCAGAAGAAGAAGAAGAAGAAGCAGAAGCAGAAGAAGAAGAAGAAGAAGAAGAAGAAGCAGAAGAAGACTGCCGCAACAACTTATTAGAAATATTCATGCTTCACAAATCTTTATTTCATATGTAACTTTTAGCATGACCACTGATCCATCATTATTGAAATGCAAAAGAAACAAGTACTGCTTTGTACAATAAACAAATTACAAATGTTTCTACAGGAAACAAGCGTGGTTATACCAAGCTGATTCTCCAATGGGCCAAATGCTGTGAAGATTTTGACATTTACAAATTAAAAATCAGCTCATGTAAAATTTTTATATTTTGAATTAAACTTTCACTTGAGATCAACAAGATGATCGGAGGCATTAGTTCAATTGACAGCTCTACTTCTAAGTGACTGAAGCTAATTTGATGAATTTTAGGACAGTTGAAAAGATGTAAATATAAGGCTTACTTTTCTTCCCAGCATTCTCCAGTCACTTCTTTCATCTTTCTGTATGTTTCAAACTGCCAAAAAAAAGTCGAATAGTAAACAACATAGCGCTACATTAATAACAGTCATGAATAAGATTAACTTGCTTCTAACCTGAACATCCCCTTTGGGACCCCTAAAAAGTTCAGGATCAGCCGACAAGTTGAGAAAGAGTATAGCTTCCCCTGTTGACAAAGAAATCATCTATCAAACTGCTTACCATGAGCAATATGCAAACCTAAAGCCACTGAATACAGATTGAAGACTCAACCTTTGCATATCATGTAGGCCAGGTTTTAGAGCATTGGCTTATTTGCTTGTATCCATGCAGTTAGCTAATATACAAGAAGTATCAAGCACATGCACGATACGACTATAAGGATATAATACGACGCAAATGCAACGATACGAAAATCTAAACAAAATTGTATGCTAATACAACAAGATACGACAAATATATACATATAAATATATAGAGTAAATTGCATTAGGGTCCTTAAGGTAGAGGGGTACTAACAAACTTATTCTAACTTTTTAAATTTCTCAACTTAAACCCTGAGATGCAGTATCTCATTACTATTAGGTCTCTAAGCTTCATTATTGCCTCTTTACATGGTTCTTTTGCACGAAAATCATCAACATTGATGAAAAAATTGAAAAACTTTGGAGAGACAAAAATGCCACGTGCCAACTGCAGCCTCCCACCCACTGTTGTAGAGTGGTCACTCGTGCGATCACTACGCATAGGTGACTGCCCTTGCGATTGCTCACACGTTCCCTACTTGTGACCCCGCACAGTTATTAGCTATCCATTGTTGTCCAAGATCTCATGCGGTGCAGTGACAACGGGTAAAGGCCACTTGGGATGCTATGTAGCGGCTACGTGAGACTGCTCCATGGCTGCGGCCATCCGCAAGCAAGTGGTCGTCTATGCGGCTACGCACAATCGTTACACGCAACAGGTCTTTCGCACAACTACTCACGATTGTGGGTGCAGTCAGCCGTCCACGATTGACGCAGCGGCCACGCAACAACATCAGGAGTGAGCCATGAAGATACAAAGAGATAGAGAGAAATAAAAGTTTAGAGAGAAGATTTGATTAATATACAACAACAATAACAACTATCACCACCAAGCCTTTATCCCACTGAGTAGGGTCGGCTACATAAATCATTTATTTCGATTGCAATCTATCAAATAATAAATTCCTATTTAACTCCAAGTATGTAAGATTATTCCTTACAGTTTTTTGTCATATCTTTTTTGGCCTTCTTCTTGCTCTTTTTTTGTGGGCAAGATCCAATAATCTAACTTTCCTTACTGGAGCTTATATAAATCTATGATTTATATGTCCAAATCATCTAAGTTGGCTCTCTCTGAACTTATCTTAAATTGAAGCTACTCCAACATTCTCTCAAATATACTCATTTCTCATCTTATCATTTTGCGTATATCCAGTTATTTACCTTAACATCCTCATTTCTGCGACACTTATCTTATTTATGTGTTTTTAGTTTGTAGGCTAGTATTCGGCACCATATAACATCATTAGTCTTACAATTATTTTATAAAATTTACCTTTAAGTAAAATTTTCTTATCATATAATACTCCTGATGCATTCATCATCTATTTTATCCATCCTACTTAATCCTACTAATGACACCACTATCTATTTCACAATTATTTTGTATAATTGGTAAAAATGAATAATAATATAACAACAACAAACCAAGCCTTAATCCCACTAGGTGGGGCCGGCTACATGAATTCTTTATTTTCATTGCACTCAATCAAATAACAAATCTATATTTAGCTTTAAATACACAAAATTATTCCTTAAAATTTCTTATCATATCTTTTTTGGCCTTCCTCTTTTTGTTTTTATATGTACAAGATTAATAATCTAATTTTTCATACTACAGCTTCTCTTAGCCTAAGATTTATATGTCCAAACCATCTAAGCTGACTCTATCTAAATTTATCCTTAATTGAAATTACTCCAAACTTCTCACGAATATACTCATTTCTCATCTTATTCTTTTGCGTATATCTGCTTATTCACCTTAACATCTTGATTTCTATGGCACTTATCTTTTTTACTTTGTAAGCTAGCATTCAATATCATATAGTATTGCTGGTCTTACAACTTTTATAAAATTACGTTTAAGTCTAAGTGAAATTTTGCTATTACATAATATGCCAGATACATTCCTCTATTCAGTAAGTTAGGTTTAATTCCATCCTAAATCTGACTCAAATTAATTATTCAAATGCAAATAAGAAAGAATTGAAAACAATACAAATATTGTGGCTTAGACCAGTTGATCTAACATATTTTTCTCTAATTAGAAATATCATATAAGTATTAGACAAATATTGGATTATCCATAAAAAATTAATACATCATGTGGCGGATCAGATACATATCGATGGAGTTACAAGGATCAATATCTAATATGGATATGATACGAATACATCAAACTTCATAAAATATTGATACTTCATAGACAAGCAAGTAAAACATTTTATGCGAGTCCGGTACTTGGATAATATGCAGCAAAAGGTCAATAAAATCTTTTCACACTATCACATAACATTGTCACACAGATGTTCAGTGCAAAAGAATCAAGAAATACGCTAATTATAATCTAACAAATTAAGGCTTTGACAAAAGTCTAAACTACTAATGCATTAAAGCCTTGTCCTGTGTGACAACTATATAAGAGAAAAGCAAAGATCGTAGTTTTGAATGACTGACTAATCAGCAGATCATTTCAAAAATGGAATAATGAAACACTCAACTTTCACATCATTGTGAAGATCTAAACAAGTTTCTTGATTAAGAAACTTAATGTGTAATGTTGTGATTCAAGTTACCATGATAAAAAAGCATGCTTCTCTCATGGGGATATTGGAGCATCCAAATTGGATTAGGATATTCTAAGTGCTCTAGATTGACTAACTATAAACTGACAACCTAGATGGATTCATGGAAAAAATCTGGACTAAAAAGAGTAATATGCAGTGAAAACCTAACAAAAATAGCTCAAAATTATGACCAGACACAAAAATAATCACGCTCAACACAAAATAAAAAATCATAGCATTAAACATAATTATGACCAGACATCAAAATCATCCTTCAATGATTTAAACCATAGATACATTTTCATATACAAGGCGTGAAATTAGTGATGACACAAGGTCAAGTTGCATGTATCCAATAAATTTCACAACCAAGAGAAATAACAACACATATAACAAAAATAGACAAGCTCTAGAACCATGAATTAAAAAATAAACAAAAGAACAACAACATTCGCAAGGTTCAAGAAGCATCACAAATTTCAGCAGAAAAACAGTTAGTAAACGTAAGAGGGAAAAGTAAAACCTAACTACAAAGATAGCCTAGATATGAGGTACCTCCAAACACATCTTAAAAAAACGATTGTAGCATCTTCACCTCCTCCAAGACCCCAACCCGTAAGTTGCCAACCACGCTAGTCTCAGCGAGTGCTCTATCTCAACACTCTGTAAGTGAAGAAACTCAAAAGAACTCAAACCATCTTCATCATCTAACCGCTCAAGCTTTTCCACTATATTTATAGGTATTTCTACATGCAATCCACAGCCCATATTATCCATCATTAATTAGAAGATCTAATGGTACAAGATCTAAAAACGTGCAGTAACTACTAGAATTACCTGAACGGATGATCTGCTTGTGAGAATGAACAGTCCAATGGTTTCTAGAAATTATCGAAACCAACTGACCGAACGATCCTTTTAGGTCCACCAAATGTTTCGATCAAACCAATCGTTTGATCACCCCATATGATTGAACCACCCGATTCATGATCTGATTTTCTCTATCATCCAATAGAAGAACTGGCTGTCCGATATTGGGTTCGATCTGCTATAGTCTACACCTATTGTACACATACATATATACACACAACCACCACCAAACATAACAATGTAATAATCGTCCAATTCATCACTTCTCCATCCAAAACATAAACAAGGACAACATAGTGCTACCAATATACTACAAATTACTATAAGATGGAAATCAAAAAGCTACAGCCAAAGGCAAAGATGATAACAATAATGACAATATAGACTGTAGGCGACCAAAAAATCTTTGTATTGCCTGAGACTGACAGCACAGATGACATATGACAACATTTACTTATTCGTACTTTTGTTTATTTGCACATCTATTTTAAGTGACTTGTAGTGAGGTTCTAATGCATTGGCATGTGTGTATGAGTGTATTTGTAGTGATGCATAATTATGTATTATTTTGTGATTTTATGTGCATCTTTCACACTACTTGAAGAATGAAAGATCATCCAATCAAACATAAACGAGCGATTTGGGCTACATTCGCTTGATTCCCTCAATTACCCATGTGCTCTCGCATTCATTGAACCACCCTGTCCACCAGTTAAAATCACCCGACCATCGCTCATTGCACTAAATCCACATGGTGAAAGCTATTCTATACAAACAACAACAACTAAGCCTTAATCCCACTAGGTGGGGTCAGCTACATGAATCCTTTGTTTCTATTGCACTCTATCAATTAACAAATTTTTATTTAAGTCTAAGTAACTAAGATCATTTCTTATAGTTTCTTGTTATATCTTCTTTGATCTCCCTCTTTCTTATTTTACATGGGTAAGATCCAATAACTCAATTTTTCTAACTGGAGCTTCAGTCGACCAACGATTTACATGTCCAAACCATCTAAGCTGACTTTCTCTAAGTTTATCCTCAATTAGTATAACACCAACTTTTTTTCGGATATACTCATTTCTCATTCTATCCTTTTGTGTATATCTACACATTTATCTTAACATCTTTATTTTTGCAATATTTATTTTATTTGTATATTTTCTCTTTACAGACTAGCATTCAACATCATATATCATCGCTATTCTTACTACAATTTTATAAAATTTATCTTTAAATCTAGATAAATTTTTTCTATCGCAAAATACACCAGAAGCATTTCTCCATATATTCAGTTTTTGATCTACAAAGATAAAACTTTTAAATTCTAGAACATTCCTTCAAAGTTTGAGTTTCGCTTTAGCTTCCTCTTTAGTTTTATCAATAAAGACAATATCATCTGCAAAGAGTATACACGAAAGCACCTCATCTTGGATATGTCCAGTCAAGACTTTCATAATCAAAGTAAAAAGATACAAACTTAAAGCTAAGCCTTGGTATAATCCAACTATAAAAAAAAAAAATTTAGTCAAACCTTCTTATGTATGAACACAGGTAACAGCTCTTTTACACATATCTTTAATAACTTGAATATAAGCAGTGCAAATTTCTTTCTTTTTTGTAATATTCCAAAGTACTTCTCTTAAAACTTTATCATAAGCTTTTTCAAAATCAATAAAAACCAAATATAGATTTTTCTCTCTCTTTAAACTTCTCTATTAAATTTCTCAATAAATGAATAGCTTCTATAGTAGATCTACCTGACACAAAACTAAACTGATTCTCTAATATCTTGGTATTATGATGTAACTTATGTTCGATCGCTCTCTCTCAAAATTTTAAAGTATAACTCATTAATTTAATTTTTCTATAATTGGCACAATTCTGTACATCACTGTTATTCTTATAAATAGGTACCAATATATTTTTTTCTATTCATTTGACATCCTTTTAGTCGCCAAAATCATATTAAATAATCTAACGAGCCAAAAGACTCCTTCATCTCCTAAGTACTTTCAAATATTTATTAGAATGCTATCTGTTTCTACTGTTTTTTTATATTTTATCTTCTTTAAAGCTTTTCAGACTTCAGCTTTACTGATACGTCGAATATAAGAATATTTTTTACATTTTTTTTGGGTGTTGAGTTTAGTAAGATCAATTAAATTTTCATAATTTTTATTGAAAAGTTGTTAAAAATAACTCATCCATCTAGCTTTAATATCTTCTTCCATGAAAAGTACTTTTTGATCTTCATCCTTAATACATTTTACTTGAATTAAGTTTTAGTTTTTCTGTCTTTTGCCTTGGCCAGCCTATATAATTATCTTTCTCCCTCTTTAGTGTCTAGCTTCTTATATAAATTCTTAAGAGTCATATTCTTTACATTGCCGACTGCTTTCTTAAATTTTCTTTCAACCACTTTATATTTCTCCCACTTATCCATATTTTTATTTTTAAATTAATTTTTATAATAAATTTTTTTCTCCTTAATTTTTTCATACACATCATCTTTCTATTAACAAGCATCTTTATTATTTGAAATTATTCTTTTGAATTTTTTCAACATATTTGCTACCTTACGAATGCACTTAGCAACCGTAGGTTACATAAGATCAGTTTTTCCGTTAATATTTCATTGTCTAAGCTCTAGAATCTTCTTCTTAAATATACATCTATTCTCATTCTTTAGTTTCCATCATCGAGTCCGAGAATAAAATTTTGGCTTATTATTTTCTTCTTTCTAATACTTCATCTCAGAATCTAAAATCATTAATCGATGTTGGGTAGTCAAACATTTATTTCGAATATTTACAATCCAAGCGATCTCGTTTTGTTATAAGAAAATAATCAATCTGAGTTCTTGAAGTTTCATTTTTGTGCATAATAATATACTATCTCTCTTCTTAAATAAAATATTAGCAATTATAAAATTATATGTTGAAAAAAAACTCTAAAATAGTTTCACCTTTCTCATTTGTCACTCCAAAATCATATCTAATATGAATGCTATTGAATTCCTCAGCAATACTTTCAATATATTCATTTAAATCTCCTCCAATAAATAATCTTTTCTCCTAAGATATCTCTTGCATTAACTTTTTTAAATTATTTTAAAATTTTTTCTTTATGCTCACACCCAAACGCGTCGTTGCCGGGTCCCAAGTCACGGATGAGAAACGCGGAGGGTTGCGTTAGGCAGTCGACAGCCAACGTAAAACTTGTCGAATCAATCATGACATGAATCCTTTAGAAAATTGCGCTAAAGCTAGGGCGTTCCCTGGAAGCGACGCGCTGTATTGCCTGAATACAGTGAAAAATTGGCAAGGGCCGCTGCGTCGGCGCCCGGGTGTAGTGAAAAGTAAGCAAGGGTCCCCACATCATGGACGGATGCGGGTAAAGAAGCTAGTCCATCATACTAGAACTCAAGTCAGTAGGATTAGATTAGAAACTTGGAATATAGGCAGCCTGACGGGCAAGCTAATGGAGTTGGTGGATATTATGATTCATAGAAAAATTAATATTTTATGCCTGCAGGAAACAAAATGGGTTGGACAGAAAGCTAAGGAAATTGATGGCTTAGGTTTTAAACTTTGGTATTCTGGTAAGAATAAAAGCAAGAATTGAGTGGGTATAATTCTAGATTATTTTCTTATAAGGAAACGAGATCGCTTGGATTGTAAAGATTGTAAAGTCATTCCAAGTGAATGTTTGACTACCCAACATCGATTAATGGTTTTAGATTCCAAAATAAAATATTGGAGAAGAAATAATAAGTCAAAATCCTATCCTCGAACTCGATGGTGGAATTTAAAGAATGAAAACAAATATATATTTAAGAAGAAGGTTCTAGAACTTGGGCAATGGAACATTAACGGAGACACTGATCTTATGTGGTTACAGTTGCTAACTGTATCCGTAAGGTGGCGAAGGATGTGATGGGAGAATCTAAAAAGATACTTGGTGGTGGAAAGATGATGTACAAAAAAAAATTAAGGAGAAAAAGATTTGTTATAGAGATTGGTTTAAAAACAAAAATAAGGATAAGTGGGAGAAATATAAAGTGGCTCGACGAGAATCTAAGAAAGCAGTAGGCAATGCAAAAAATATGACTCTTGAGGATTTATATAAGAAGCTAGACACTAAACAAAGAGAAAGACAATTATATAGGATTGTCAAGGCAAGAGATAGAAAAACTAAAGATTTAATTGAAGCAAAATGCATTAAAGATGAAGATCAAAAAGTATTTTTCATGGAAGAAGATATCAAAGATAGATGGATGAGTTACTTTCAACAACTTTTTAATGAAGGTTATGAAAATTTAATTGATCTTACAGAATTCAGCACCCTAAAAGAAAGTAAAAATTACTCTTACATCTGAAGTATTGGTAAAGCTGAAGTCTGGAAAGCTTTAAAGAAGATGAAGCATAAAAAAGCAGTAGGACCAGATAACATCCCAATAGATGTTTGGCAGTGCTTAGAAGATGAAGAAGTTTCTTGGCTCACTAGATTATTTAATATGATTTTGAAGATTAAAAGGATGTCAAATAAATGGAGAAAGAGTATATTAGTACCTATTTATAAAAAATATACAAAATTGTGCTAATTAAGAAGTTTAATGGAGAAATTTAAGGAGAGAAAGGAAAACCTACATTTGATTTTTATTGATTTGAAAAAAGCTTATGATAAAATCTCAAGAGAAGTACTTTGGAGAATTTTAGAAAAGAAAGAGATTTGCACTGCTTATATTTGATAACACGTGGTTCCTGCGCTGCATCCTGGCCGAACACGTGGTGCCTAACAGGCCTGTACTTGATTGATTTGCTGACTCAGCTTCCAGTTTTGCAGGACCCTTGACCCAGGTCAAACCTCGGGCACGAGGATTCAACCAACCATCGTCCACGACGACCCAGGATAATCCCTCGTAACCCCGGGCACGAGGGTACGAAGTAACGCCTGTCACAATCAACTTCACCTAACTTCGCCGATTTCTGTACAGATACTCTTCCCCAGAAAAGTACCAGCATTAAAGGATTCCTATATCCTCGTACAGCTGCGGACTCCTCCAGCGACAGGCGAGCGGCGCTCAGAGCCCAAGCCATCCTTCCACCTACGGAAAACCAGGGTGGAGCTACGCACGCCAACGGCTATAAAAACCGCTGAACAGTCCCAGCTGAACAAGAGGAGATACAGGAGATTGAGGAGATCAGCAGATAAACAGAGAGGAGAGGAGAGCAGTTTTTCATAGTATCGGGACCCCAACTGATGAATTCAGACCTCTTAACCAGGGCTCCTCCCCAGGACCTCCTCTTCTTCTCACTCAACAGCCTGCAGGTTGTTCATCCGAAAAATAGATCCTTCCAGTGCTGCAAGGAGAGAAGATTACGCCGTCAGGCTGAGGAGCTGGTTGAGAAAGAAGACCCGTCACCTCTGGCTCAGCTGACGCTCCGCCTACCGGCTTCCAGAGGGATCGCGCCGGCCTAGCCACCTGGCTTCCAGAGGAGTCACAGGGCCTTCTCCCAAGTTCCCGCGCAGAGGAGGCCAACTTTCCCAACCTGCATAGGACCTTGGGGGAGGGATCTCTTCAGGAGGACAACTCCCAGCATCAAAGAACCTGTCTGGCCCCTTAGGACCACAGAAGGAAAGAACCGCTGGGTCCCTGATATTCTCCTGGTTCAAGGTACCTACATCAACCAATGTCTGCAGAAGAGTATCAAAGGCAGACTGATGCTGCGTATGGCGACCCACCGGCGAGGCGCTGACAATCTTCACCTCCCTCTTCACCGCTTCTTCCAGATCCTCCATACGTCGCCCTCGCCATCCAGAGCTGTTCTCCACCAAGGCCCGCAGGGAGCGGACTTCAGACTTCGACAACTTCTCCCGGCGATGAGCTTCAGAGGTCGCCTCTTTCGCCCCTGACAAGGCCTCCCTGGCCTTAGCCAGCTCCTCCCTTAACCTCCTTCGCTCCTCCCTCAAAGCCTCCCTATCATCATCCAAATCCTTTATCCTTTTTTGGAGGTCTTTGACATGAACAGAGTGGGCCTGATTCACATCCGCCAGACTGCGATGGAACTCCCCTCTCGCAATCTCATTCTTTTTAGCCCACTCCACGTTAACCTGGGCCAAAGAGGCCAACCTACCCTCCAACTCGTACAGCCTCTCCAACCCCTCCTTCTGATTGCTCAGAGAACACTTTGTAACTTGAGACAAAGCATCCTCCGAGTCCCTTATTCTCTGAAGGTAGTAGGATTCTGCTATCTCCTTTCTCTTCAGGGACTTTACCACCTCCAGAACTTCGGAGGTGTTCCCCAAGACCTTCTCCTCTGCCCGCCTTATCTCACTTAGCCGGTCTCCCAGCACGCTCCAGACCCCCTCGATACTGAAGGAGGTGCTGGAAACGGCCGGGAGGGCTTCTCCTCTCTTCTCCCTCACCTTCTCCGCCTCTGACCCTCCAGTATCAGAGGCAGTAAGGAGAGACTCGCCCCTCATTGAGACTAACCTTTTTCCCGATAGACCCCTTGGTTCTTCGGAAACTAGGGCAACGTCAGAAGCAGGGACTGGGGCTCTTAAGGGGACAGGTNGCCGTAGGGGTTCTTACCTCCAAAGGTACGCCTGCCTCCGGCATCTTCTTCTCCGGAGGGGCGTCTGTCACTGGTGCTCCGGCTCTTTTCTTAGAGAGGCCGGACGCAACCTTCCATTTCCTCTCCGCCATCTTTGTGATCGCTCTCACTTCCTTTCAGAAACTCAACAGACAGGAAGGATAGAATGCGAAGCAACAGACTCCGCCCCCATCTTATCCTTGCAGACCTTGGGCAGCGCGTCCACCTTCACGACGGTTCGCTTTCCAGGACCCATATTAATATTCGCGCCCTGACAATGCGGGGGGCTGATGTTAACACGTGGTTCCTGCGCTGCATCCTGGCCGAACACGTGGTGCCTGACAGGCCTGTACTTGATTGATTTGCTGACTCAGCTTCCAGTTTTGCAGGACCCTTGACCCAGGTCAAACCTCGGGCACGAGGATTCAACCAACCATCGTCCACAATTACCCAGGATAATCCCTCGTAACCCCGGGCACGAGGGTACGAAGTAACGCCTGTCACAATCAACTTCACCTAACTCCGCCGATTTCCGTACAGATACTCTTCCCCAGAAAAGTACCAGCATTAAAGGATTCCTATATCCTCGTACAGCTGCGGACTCCTCCAGCGACAGGCGAGCGGCGCTCAGAGCCCAAGCCATCCTTCCACCTACGGAAAACCAGAGTGGAGCTACGCACGCCAACGGCTATAAAAACCGCTGAACAGTCCCAGCTGAACAAGAGGAGATACAGGAGATTGAGGAGATTAGCAGATAAACAGAGAGGAGAGGAGAGCAGTTTTTCATAGTATCGGGACCCCAACTGAGGAGTTCCTTTCTTCTTCTTCTTCTTCTTCTTCTTCTTTCCTAAAAGAAAGCATTGTACAAGCCTTCAGGGCTATCTTTTGATTTTAGTGAAATACCTTGACTGAGCGACCGGTGGACGTAGGGGATTTCCTCCCTGAACCACCTTAAATCTCTGTGTGCTTTTCTGGTTGCTTCAGACTGAATCTTTTCCCTGAGCCTCTGTTAACAGGCTCACCCCTTTTGCACGCCGCCGTCTCCCGGAACTCTCTTTCTTTGGTGTTCCCTAGGATCCCTACATCCTACGTCAACAATATTCAAGTTATTAAAGACATGTATGAAGGAGTTGTTACTTGTGTTCGGACACAAGGAGGTTTAACTAAGGATTTTTCTATTACAGTTGGATTACACCAAGGCTCGACTTTAAGTCCGTATCTTTTTGCTTTGATCATGGAAGTCATAACTGGGCATATCCAAGATGAAGTGCCATGGTGTACGCTCTTCGCAGATGATATTATCCTTGTTGAGAAAACTAAAGAGGGAGCTAAAGTGAAACTAGAGCTTTGGAGGAATGCTCTAGAATCTAGAGGTTTTCATTTCAGTAGATCAAAAACTGAATATATAGAGTGCACATTTAATCAAGAAAGAAATACTTATAATGGAGATGTGACAATTGATGATCAAATTGTCAAGAAGAGTGAGCGCTTTAAATACCTTGGATCAATTATACAAAATGATGGCGAAATAGATAATGACGTTATTAGCAGGATTCAAGCAGGATGGGTAAAATGGAGAAATGCTTCTGGTGTATTATGCGATATAAAAATCTCATCCAGAATCAAGGGTAAATTTTATAAAACTGTAGTAAGACCAGCGATGATATATGGTGCAGAATGCTGGCCTGTAAAGAGAAAACATACAAATAAAATAAATATTACAGAAATGATGATGTTAAGGTGTATGTGTGGATATACACGAAAGGATAGAATGAGAAATGAGTATATCCGAAAAAAAGTTGGTGTTGCACCAATTGAGGATAAACTTAGAGAAAGTCGGCTTAGATGATTTGAACATCTAAATCGTAGGCCGATTGAAGCTTCAGTTAGAAAAATTGAATTATTAGATTTTGCCCATGTACAAAGAGGAAGAGGGAGACCAAAGAAGACATGGCAAGAAACTATAAGAAGTGATCTTAGTTACTTAGACTTAGATAAGAATTTGGTAACTGATAGGGCGCAATGAAAATAAAGGATTCATGTAGCCGACCCCACCTAGTGGGATTAAGGCTTGGTGGTTGTTGTGGTGGTTGTTGTATGCTCACACCCAAATCGACTTAAGGAGCATATACACTTAAAATATTAATAATTATTCTATTAATTATAATTTTTAAAATTATAATTCTATCATAATTTTTCTTAACTTCCATTATGTAATCATTCAAGCTCTTATACAGAATTATACTCACTTCATTCTTATTTTTATTTTTATTAAAGTACCAAAGTTTAAAATCTAAGCCTTCTTGACTTTCTCACAAATTCATTTTGTTTCCTGCAGGCACAATATTTTAATGTTTCTATGAATTATAATATCTACCAACTCCATTAGCTTACCTGTCATGCTGTCTATATTTCAAGTTCCTAATCTAATTCTACTGACTCGAGTTCTAGTATGATAGACTAACTTCTTTACCTGCATCCGTCCATGATGTGGGGACCCTTGTTTACTTTCACTACACCTGGGTGCCGATGCAGCAGCGCTTGCCCTTTTCTTTCAGAGAATGCCCTAGCTTTAGTGCAATTTTCTAAAGGATTTATGTTATGATTAATTTGACAAATTTTACGTTGGCAGTCGATTACTTAACGCAACCCTCTGTGTTTTTTATTTGGGACTTGGAACCCAGCAACGATCAATAACAACTTCTCATTTTAGTCGAAGTAAGCAAAATCAATCCATATAATTTCTTACTATATCTGTTTTTGTCTCTCGTTTTACATAGCAAGATTCCATAGCTCAACTCACTTTACTAAAATTTCTATTAGCTTACGATTTATATGTCCAAATCATCTAAATAGATTCTCTTTGAACTTAATCTCAATTGAGGGTATTGCAACCTTCTCATGAATATATCTATTTCATGTCATGTTTTTTATGTAGACACACACATCTACCTTAGTATCATATATTTTGTTTATATATTTTTACTTTATAGGCCAACATTCAACATCATATAAATTGCAATACATACTACAGACCTATAAAATTTATCTTTAATTTTGACTGAAATTTTTCTATTGTATAACACACTAAATAGATTCAACTACTTTATTCATCCCGCTTGAATCTTACTAATAACATCATTTTTATGATTGATCTCGGGCATCTAAATGACTCATTCGTGATAACTCGATCAATAATTATTAACTAATACAAGTAATCATATCTTGGCTAAATTTGCACTTGATGTATTTGAATTTAAATCTAATAACACAAAATCTTTAAATTCTAAGTTATTCTTTCATAACTTAAATTTCATTTTGCCCACATCTCTGCTATTATTAACAATAAGAACATCATCTGTGAAAATATACACCAAGGCATATTTTACAATTTCTCCAGGTAGAATCTTTATAACTACTGCAAAGAGATATAAACTTACATCTAAACTTTGATGTAACTGAACTGTGATAGGTAAATCCCTATTTCCATAATCAAATCCTCTTTTCTAAAACACAAGTAATGGCCCCATTTGAATATAAGAAATGTACAACTATTTCTTTTCTAAAACTGATCAAAGCACTGTTTGAAGCTTTATCATAAATTTTTTCTAAATTGATAAAAATTAAAAGCATATCTTTTTCTGTTTCTCTAAATTTTTCATTAAATCTACTAATAAATGAATAAGTTTCATAATAAATCTACCTAGTGTAACACTAAATTTGTTCTATGATACTTTAGTATCACAATATAATTTATGTTTAATTACCCTCTTTCAAAGTTTTAAAGTGTGGTTCATTAATGTAATTATTCTTATAGCTGGCATAATCTTATACATCTTCTTTACTATTATGAATAAGTACCAATATACTTTCTCCATAAATTTTATATTTTTTTTAATTTTTAAAATCATATTAAATAGCCTAGCGAGATAAGAAACATCATCTCTTATGTATCTTCAAATATTTATTAGAATGTCATTTGGTCCTGCAACATTTCTACACTTCATTTTCTTTACAATCTCTCAAACTTTACCTTTACTAGTACATTGAATATAGAAATAATTTATATTTGCCTTTCAAATGCTAGATTCGCTTAAATCAATTGCATTGTCACAAATATCACTAAAAAGCTTATGAAAACACATCCAACTACATTAGTGATCCCTTTTAGTTAGAAAGCTACTTTCTGATACTCCTTTTTAATGCATTTCTCTTAATTTTTTTATCTCTTAATTTAGCAAACCTGTATACGTGTCTTTCTCTAACTTTTAATGTAAACCCTCAAAAGTCACACTTTTTTTATATTACGAAGTGCTTTTTTTACTCTAATCAAGTCATATATTTCTCTCAATTCTCTTTATTCCTAATAAAAATAATTTCTATAACAAATCTACTTCTATTTAATCTTCTTTTATACATCTTATTCCAAACGCGCCGTTGCCGGGTCCCAAGTCCCGGATGAGAAACGCGGAGGGTTGCGTTAGGCAGTCGACAGCCAGCGTAAAACTTGTCGAATCAATCATGACATGAATCCTTTAGAAAATTGCGTTAAAGCTAGGGCGTTCCCTGGAAGCGACGCGCTGTATTGCCTGAATACAGTGAAAAATGAGCAAGGGCCGCTGCATCGGCGCCCGGGTGTAGTGAAAAATGAGCAAGGGTCCCCACATCATGGACGGATGCGGGTAAAAAAGCTAGTCCATCATAGTAGAACTCAAGTAAGTAGGATTAGATTAGGAACTTGGAATATAGGCAGCCTGACGGGCAAGCTAATGGAGTTGGTGGATATTATGATTCATAGAAAGATTAATATTTTGTGCCTGCAGGAAACAAAATGGGTTGGAGAGAAAGCTAAGGAAATTGATGGCCTAGGTTTTAAACTTTGGTACTCTGGTAAGAATAAAAATAAGAATGGAGTGGGTATAATTCTGGATAAGAGCTTGAAGGATCATGTAGTGGAAGTTAAGAGAAATTGTGATAGAATTATGGCTTTAAAAATTATAATCAATGGAATGATTATTAATATTGTAAGTGTGTATGCTCCCCAAGTTGGCTTAGATGCGAGCACAAAGGAAAAATTTTGGAATGATTTAGAAGAGTTAATACAAGAGATACCTCAGGAGGAAAGATTATTTATTGGAGGAGATT
>JAEMOT010000503.1:140161-157131 GCA_019297695.1 Apostasia ramifera | reverse complement strand
GGAGGAATGCTCTAGAATCTAAAGGTTTGCATCTCAGTAGATCAAAAACTGAATATATGGAGTGCACATTTAGTCAAGAAAGAAATACTTATATTGGAGATGTGACAATTGGTGATCAAATTGTCAAGAAGAGTGAGCGCTTTAGATACCTTGGATCAATTATACAAAATGATGGCGAAATAGATAATGACGTTATTAGCAGGATTCAAGCAGGCTGGGTAAAATGGAGAAATGCTTCTGGTGTGTTATGCGATAGAAAAATTCCATCCAAAATTAAGGGTAAATTTTATAAAACTGTAATAAGACCAGCGATGATATATGGTGCTGAATGCTGGCCTGCAAAGAAGAAACATACAAATAAAATAAATGTTGCAGAAATGAGAATGTTAAGATGGATGTGTGGATATACACGAAAGGATAGAATGAGAAATGAGTATATCCGAAAGAAAGTTGGTGTTGCACCAATTGAGGATAAACTTAGAGAAAGTCGGCTTCGATGGTTTGGACATCTAAATCGTAGGCCAATTGAAGCTTCAGTTAGAAAAATTGAGTTATTGGATTTTGCCCATGTACAAAGAGGAAGAGGGAGACCAAAGAAGACATGGCAAGAAACTATAAGGAGTGATCTTAATTACTTAAACTTAGATAAGAATTTGGTAACTGATAGAGCGCAATGGAAACAAAGGATTCATGTAGCCGACCCCACCTAGTGGGATTAAGGCTTGGTTGTTGTTGTTGTTGTTGTTATACATCTTATTCCACCAAACATCTTTATTATCTAGATCATTTCTTTTAAATTTTTCAAATACATTCTTTGTTAACTTGTGGATGCAATTAGCAGTCACATGAGATTAATTTCTTCCTCAATATTTCACAATCCAAATTCTAAAGCCCTCCACTTAAAGATGTTTCCATTCCCATTCTTTTGAATTCCATCACTGAGTCTGAAGATATTGTTTTTGCTTACTGTTCCTTCTCCAGCTTTACATTTTAAAATCTAAAATTATTAATTGATGCTAAGTACTCAAACTTTCACTTAGAATAACCTTACAATCTTTACAGTCCAAGTGATCGCATTTTCTTATAAAAAAATCATCTATCTAAATTGTTGAAGAGTCATTCTTACAAAAGATTAAATGCTCATATCTTTTCTTGAATAAAGTAGTAGCAATCACAAAATTATAAGATAAAAAAAAATCTCAAAATAGTTTTACACTCCTCATTAGTCTCTTCAAAATCATACTCATAGTTTAAAAATAAAATCATACACACCATGAATGCTATTAAATTTCTCGATAAGACTTCTAACATGCTCATTTGGATCTCATTCGATAAATATTCTTTTCTCCTGGGATATCTCTTAAATTAACTCTTCTAAATCATCAAGAATTTTTCCTTTATACTCACATTCAAATCTTCTTTAGGGGCATACGCATTTACAAGTTAATCGTCATCTAATACATTATAATTTTTAAAGCTCTAATTATAACTCCATTCATCTAGACTTTCACTATATTATCCTTCAAGTTTTAATCTAAAATTATACTAACACATTCCTAGTCATATCCTTCCTTGAGCATCAAAGCTAAAAGTCTGACCTATCAATTTCGTTAGCTTTCTTCTCCACTCATTTCGTATTTTAAAGACACAATATTAATTTTTGAAAGAATAATAATAACCCTTAACTCAATTAACTTGCATATTAGGGTATCTCTACTCCAAGATTCTAGTTTTACTTTAGTGCCTTGAACTAGCTTATTTACCTGCATTCGTCTATGATATAAAAACTTCAACTCACCTATCACTCACCTGGTCATAGATATAACAACCCTTGCAACTTTTCATTATATTTAGACAATACAATGCTTTGCTTCCGAGGAACACCCTAACTTTATCATGATTTTCTAAAAGATTCATGTCATATATGTTCAACAAATTTTTCACTAACTATTAATTGTCTAATCTTATCCAGGACTTGGAATCAAGGAACAGTGCATTAAATAATAAATAATGCAAAAAAAAGTTAATACAAAATATTAATAATGCAAATAACAAAACGACAATTACACAATTAAATCAGACCAATTTTTTTGAATAATTCTTCTCAGAATAAGTTCAAAATTGTCAATCAGTCCAAATTGCTGGAAATTTTAATCATTAGAAATCAATAAGAAATAATCAAGATCTTCAATCAATTTACAAAGCAATCTCATGTCAACTGACGATGACAGAACCAGCCTAGAATGTATTCTCACTACGTGAATTAGGTCCCTACCATATATCATTCACAATAAAAGAGCCTCAAAATCTCAAATTAAATATACTTAGTCAACTCGTATCACAACAGTGAAAAGATAAGACCTAAAATCATAACATTAAGCTCTATTTAGTACCAACTTTAAGCAAGATTGGACCTTAGTTGAGGCTAAAATATTTCAAAATATTTTAAATTTAAAGTGTGGTCAAGCTTTTGTTGCCTTTTAAGTTTAATTATTGCACCGAAAGGAAAAAAACAAAAATTAACCAAAAAAATAAATAAAACCACCTAATAAGTCTTAAATAAACTTCAAAGTTGAGTTGCATTAAAGGCTCAACCTTAGCTAAGATTGGTACAGAACAAAGGCTTAGTCTGCATGCAATAAAATCTCCTTCGAATTACAGCCATAAAAGTGTTGAGCACAGTGACAATTAGTGAGCACATATATGTAGAATTCTTGCAATTATCAGTATGTGATTTCAAGAAGAGTTTCTTATTTTTCTTTAAAATAGAAAAAAATTTGTAAAGATCGCAATGGAACTTAGATGAAACAAAATCAAAAAAATAGTGTATTATTGAATTAAAGAACTCACCAGTATTGATCCGAGAGAGTGTGAAGTCAATAATTGAAATTGTCAATCCAAAGGTCTTAACAGCCATTTTCTTTCCATCTAGGGTGAAATTCGTCATTTTTTTTTCATTTTGACGTAATAGAATATTACCCCTACAAATTCATTTCAATAAGTAGTCAGTGATTGCTGAAGATCGTAGGGCTAACAATAAATAAAAATGAAAAGAACCAATAGCCCTTTTTGGGAAAACATAGTTGCACCAGTGTAAGTCTCGATGTTCAAATTCACATGCAAATTCTGCCACGGCTAATGCAGCTGTGACCTATGTTCACAAAGATGAAAGTTAAGCACTTGAAAGCAAATAGTGAGCAAATGCATTGAGGTGTAGGGAAGTATTAACTAGCCTGCACAAGTACACTTCGAGCCTCATTAAAATCTTGAAGAACAAAATTTTCAAGGTCCCTCCCACCATCAGCTAAAACAAACACAATATAGCACTGGAATAGATATAATTTCAATTAGGAACATGAGAATTTTAAAAAGGTTTATGACAAAAAAATACTGATGCAGGTGCATCTTCAACAAGATTCTTATAGACTGAGACACCAGCTACCTTTGTTGGGTTCAATTTGGAACTCTAGCTACCTCACCTTGTTTCACTTATTTACATTATTTTATTTTGTTCTTTGTTTTTAGTGACCTTGTAGCAAAAATATGTTGTATTTGCATATTTTTTATCTTATTTGAGTGATTATGTAGTGATGAATTGATATACTATGTGTATATATATTTGTTATGGAGACATTTCTACTGTATAAACAAATCTAGTATTTTTGGGACCATCCATAGGCAATTTGGTCCTAAAATTGTGTTTACGGTAGAGTTGGAATAAAGAGGAATGCCCAATGGCTTTTTCATCCTTGAATCAAAGCATGGAGTGCAAATTTGGATGGGAAGAGAAGGGGGTCGCTGCTTCCATCACTTCCTACGATGGGCGAAATTACAAAGCAGGCTCAGCCTTTTGCGCCACTGCTTCCAACTCCAGGATTAAGAAATCTAACGATAAAAGCTCTCCAAATGGTGCAGATCTAGCAAATGAACACCCCACCTCAAATGAAGGCACCAAACTACTCTAAACCCTCGAACAAGATCAGATTAAGTGCCAAGACTGCACCAGATTGGTTATAAGCCTAATCTATGGAATTTAAGAGAAGTTAAACGAATTCTGAACAGGTGTTTTGCAAAGATATTGTTCAGAATTCAAAAAATTCATCTTTCTTCAATGGATTGCAGCACTTAACGCCGAGAAAAGGATTATAAGCATTCTTCAGGCTTGAAACTTGATCAATGGACCGAGTCACTTACAAGTTTGATCTCCCATTAGATGTTAGTAATAGCTCAAAGTACAAAGTAGCATATTTAACATTGTATAAAAAAGCCTATCTCAAACACATTTCCTTTTCCCCACCTTTTGATACCATATCTATTCCACTCACCATGTCCATTGTTTCGAGTGTCTCGAACCGCAATTCAATCCCTACCGATTCAAGTTCTTATACCATCCCTTCTACAAGTGCCATCTCTCGGGCAAGTGGTCGCATCTCCACTACATACACCATTGCAGTGCATCACTAAGACCATCATTCTAAAGGCCATATTACACATGCATATTGACATACATTTATATGCTGGCGAACTTTTACGATGTTTCGTGGTTTACGCAATGTCGTAAAGGTACTGCTTAGACCTTGACAAAACTTTAGCATTATTAGCAGCATTCTTCGTCAAAGTCGAGTTCTTTTCTAATTCGAGAAGTACGATGTAGGTGCATCTGCGGTATTGTTCTTATACAATGCAACACCAAGTACCTTTGCTAGGTTCAACTTAGGACTCTAGTTAGCTTACCATATTTCACATGTTTACATTATTTCATTTTGTTCTTTATTTTAAGTAACATTGGAGGGAGAATATTGTGTATCTATTACTTTTTACCTTATTTGAGGAATGATGTAGCAAGAATGTGATGTATTTTGTGTATGCATATTTGTTCATCAATATTGTTGATGACAAATCTGATATTTTTGGGACTACCTATGGAGAATTTGATCTTGAAATTGTGTTTAGGGTGGAGATGAAATAAAAAGGAATGCCCAAGGTCCTAAAATGAAAGCATGGAGTGCAAATTTGAATGGCAAGAGAAGGGGGGCTGTCGATTGCATCATTCCCATGATAGGCAAAATTGCAGAGCAATCCCCAACTTTCTACACCAACGCATCTAACTCCAGGATTGATGGATCCGACGATCAACAGCTCTCAAAATGGTGCAAATCAAGTAAATGAGCAACCCACCTCAAATGAAAATCCCGCAATCAGATTAAGGGCTCAGATTGCACTAGACTGATTTCAAGCCTAATCTATGTTTTCTAAGAGAGATTAAAAGGATTTTTAAAAAGTTTTTGCAGAGATTTTCTTCCAAAATTCCAGAAATTCATTTTGATCCAATGGAGGGATTCCAATTGCAGCATTTAAAGCCAAGGAAGGAATCCAAAGTACTCTTTGGGCTTGAAGCTCGATCGATGGACTGATCTTGGCTCGTATCTTTGTTGTTATTCTTCTTCCTACATATGTTTCGTCCATATTTAAATGTAATTTCCTATTATCCTTGTCTAATCTTGTAATTCTCTTCAATTTATCCATAATTTGTGTTAACTTTATGATATAATCCTATATTAATCATTATTTAGGTGAACCTTCAAATTTCTTTTTTCTAAGTTTCATGCACTATTTTTCCCTCTTTCATATATGTATAGTGAAATGTTGTCGTATACAACTTAATCTTGCTACATATATTGGTAGATTATGTATTGCTAAAAGAACTCATTTTAATGTGTTAGTAGCTTGTTAGAGTACTCTTTTGTAATAAATTTTCCTTGATTTTCTTAACTAATAGTCATACATTGAAAACATAATTTGAAAGATTTTTGTATCTTCACAGAGATTAAGTTACATTTCATTGCATCATATTTTGATTAATTTAGTAATTCATAGACACAACATAAACCCCCACATATGCCTACATCATTTATCAGCACTTTGTAATTTATATTTTCTAGAATACAAGCCAACCTGTTCCTCCGCAAATGCCTTGGGATGATCATTTTCAGAATTATTCTTTGCATCCCACTCTTCCCATGCTCTTATTAAGCTAGCACAGTAAGAACCTTGGCATACTCGAAAACTGCACACATGTTATTACATATATAGAGTCAAGTAACATGATTTCATGGACGTGATCAGGAAGGCGTTTAAGAAAAATTAGCTTTCATCATCAATAACACACTCTTTCACTTCTATGAAACTTGTAGTGGCATTCTTGCTTTCACAATATCCATGCTGCTCTCTCAAAGAATTAAGTGTCAGGGAAAGCAGTACTTCCTCTAACATTTCTTCAGATTTCTGTAATGGAAAAAGGGACATGTAAACGTTTAACAAAACACAACCAGGCTTCTAAATATCACTAACCTTTTGGGGTTCTCCATTCACCAGCAAATCACCATCAATAGGAACAACCTTACATACATTCTCACCAGCTCGAAAAGCTTCTCCATATGTTCCTTCTCCAAGCTTGAGTATATTTTCAGCATCACTGCATACAGTTAAGACCATTTTTTCTGAAGACAAAATCATCGTTTAAATGTAAGGACAACTAAAATGTTTAGGAAGCAAAATATTAAAAGTCTTGTTTGACAAGATCAAAAAGAAATGAGTAAAATTATTGGAGACTGGTGTTACATCTCTCGAAAATAAAATTATTGATAATAGATTAGATGATACGGAAATGTATAACAAAATGTTAAACATACACCACGAAGGTTGAACATAATATCATAAAGAAATAAGAAGAATCCAAAGAGAGAGAGCTCAGAGAGGTCAAGTGCAAATTGATTGAAACTTATATAAATAGATCAAAGCTATAATTAATAACGCATTGAATTTAAGACAAATTACTGGTCAAAGAACATTTATAAAACTCCCCAAATATTTAGGATATGACTATAAATAATGCCAATAAATGTGCAAGTATATTTCTCAAGAGAGAGATGATTGAAATATTTCTCAAGAGAGATATGATTGAAATGTACCAATATTTCGAGAAGACTTCAAATAGTTTCATGGGAGCCCTCTGGCGGCAAACCATCAAAAGTTGCCCAAAAGCACTCTGGCTTTCCTCATTTGAAGACTTTGGATGTGAGGAAGTTGATATACCAACCTCTGCCTCCTTAAAAGTACTGCTGCCTGAAAAGATTACTGCATCTTCACATTCAACGTTCACTACATCTTTTATGCGAAGTGCACTGAAAGAAGAGAAGACAGAATCTGCACTGAAGTCTCCAATCAAATTCTTATTTACAGTCCTTGAACACAAATTCCTCTGGCTGAAGGCAAAGTTTGAAGCACCTTCTGAAAGCAGATGCTGCTCAGAAGGCTTCAGGGTTGATTCTTGGGAACTGCAACTATTTTGATCACTTATCATTTTTTCTCTAATCTGTGATAAAGGTCGGGAAACTTCATTGCTGGTGGTAGTACCAGAATAAAATGGTATTGTCTCCATGATCATAGATAACGGCAGAGTGGTAGAACATCCAGAAACAAGCTTTGATTTTTTCCACCGCTCCAAAATGGCAGCCAAATCATGATCCACACATTCATTATCTGCACCCATCTTCCAGGTGAACCTAGCAGGTGAAGGGCTCTCTTCCAAGAGTTCAAAGGCATCGACCTCCTCAAAATAGGCCTTCTCCTTGCTGAAATCGTGTAGCAGCTCATGAACTTCGTTCTGAAACCTCAACACATATGATTACATGAGTACTAGAATCACGAATCCAACTTGTGTACTTTTTCAAAGAACCTAGCGAAAAGAATGCTGTTTTGGCTGAATTCATAGAGAACAAGTACCTGCTTTGTTTTCTTTGGCACGCCTCTTTGACTGGGCTTAGTCCTTAAATCTACGAAGCCAGCAAAAACTATACTTTCCCTTCCTCTGTGGATTCAGCAAGTAGATAAATAAACACTCTTTTTCAGGTAGTTTTCTTCTAAGAACATGAATGATATTAGTGAACATTGACTAATGCCAGCATGTTGTAATTACTAAGCACAAAAATTGGTTAAGAAACCAGGAATGCCAAATGTTAAACATTGACTAATGCCAGCATGTTGTAATTACTGAGCACAAATATTGGTTAAGAGCCAGGAATGTGTTAAACACGAACCCAAACAGCAATTTTAAGTAATGCAGCAAACCTTGTGGAAAGGGATCGGTTCCAGCTGGTTCTCTTTGGCGGTCTACGATTCATTCTTCTTCTCAGATTGTGCGGATTTCTGCAATCAAATAGAGAAAGTTTTCAGAAAGAAGAGACGTTTCCCGTGAACTTACAATGGGACAAGAGTATATTGCGGGGTTTTCAAACCTACTCTGTCTCTTCAGCTTCATCTGGCACCATTCTTCTCTCGTAAACCAGCGGGATCCCGCTCCCAGCCGGCGGCTCTCTATTAATGCGATCCCAGCACAGTGATCCACGGCGAGTCCTGCAACATAAGCAATCCAGGTGAAAATCTAAGGAGAATCGAGAGCGAGGAAAGGTTAAGAAGAGGAAAATTAGGGTTTTCCGTAGTACCTCTCCCAGAAGTAGGAATGTCCGGCGGTAGCCGGCAGGCGATGGTGCGCCGCGGAAGGAGCCGAGGTCGGGCTCGGCGGTCGCGTGGTGTTTTTTGAATTAGGGGAAATTTTGATGGTCGTTTGATTTTGATTTAAAAATTCAAACGGTTTGGTTTATAATTTAATTAAGGGCAAATTACAGCCAGGTCCCTGAATTTAACACTTAATAAAATACAGTTCATATTTTTAAAATTATAACATCGGGGTCTTGAGTTTTAATAAATTATCAAATAGGTCTTTTTTATTTTTTTTATTATTAAATTTTTTTAAATTACCATTTTATCCCCTGCCCCTCTCTCTCATACCGATCCCGCGCACTCGCGCGGGCCGCACGGCCGCCCATGGACACGTTGTACTAATCGAGCGGACGCCGAGCGGACGCCGGACTTGCCGATCAGCACGCGTGCGCGGTATCGGGAGGAGAGAGAAGGGCAAGAGGTAAAATAGTAATTTAAAAAAATTTAATAATAAAAAAATAAAAAAAATCTATTTGATCATTTATTAAAACTCAGGACCCGATAATGTATTATATAATTAAAAAATATTTTTTAAATATCATGATTTCTAAATTATATAATATAACATCAAAATAATAATAAATTAAATGCTCTGTAAATAAAATTATTTGAGATCTTCTCCAAAAACTACTTCAAATGACAGTGTTCTTCGAATTTAATAGTATGAAACTTAACTTGATATTAAATTTAAATTATATTATTACTATAATTTTTTAATATAGTGAAAATAATTAACAATGTTTAGAAATAAATAAATAAAATTCCAAATTAATATGATCTTATTATCACAATCTTTTATTGTAGAATAGAAGATGAACCAAACCTTCTATTAATAGAGTAAACAAAACACTGATGTTAGCATTTATGAAGAGACGATTCTAAGCCTGATAATGAGTTAGAACTAATCTAATTCAATATGGAATTTGATTTGAAATAAACAAGTAAATAAATAATTTTTTGATCCGATATTTAGACTCAAGATTTTGACCCACTCCATTTAGAGTTAACAAATTAGTTCTCAAACGTACTTTTATTTAATCCGATCATTAACGTCTTATTTAATGAAGTCATAAATAACTTGTAAATTGTAACACAAAGATTTTAAATATTTAATGTAACAACACGAAGGACCATCCGCAATTTTGAATAACTATGATTCAGTATCAGTGGTTCAATCGTATATTGTTATGCTAAAATTATAACTTACGAATTTAATATTGTATGATTATAGTTTAGGATTAGAATGTACATTAACTCATGAAGTGAAGATTTTTTTCATAATATTAAAATATTAGACTGTCAAGCTTTAATTGTCAAGCTTTCTTTCTATTTTAATTTTGAGAATCTTTTTTCTAATATTATTATTATTATTCTCATCTTTTTAAATCCAATGGCACTCCATGGACATTTTTTTAATTCTTTATTGCAAAACTCACAATTTCTCTAATTTTAATTAGAAATTATAATAATATTAATTTGAACTTCAGACTCTCTTGTTCTAAGCAAACTCCCTCTTTACTGAGTTAAGAGGAGCTCCACTTCGTAAATATTTTTATAATATTACTATTACTATTTCGATTATTATGCATATTTAAAGAATGAATATATATTTAAGAAATATTAATGGAAGTGAAACAATAATGTAATATATAAATATAATATATGTATTTTATTAAAAATAAATTTATCACATATATATTATATAATAATGAAACACATGCCAATAATAATAACAATTAAGCTTTAATTTCATTAGGTGTGATCAGCTATGTATTAGCATTTTTTTTTGTGATACTTATTTTACTTGTAGTTTTTTTATTTTATATGATAGCGTTGAGTATTATATAATATTATTAATTTTATAAAATTAAATGAATTTTTTTTATTTTATTCTATTTAGTATAATGGTACACATGCCGTACATGGTAATCTGTGGACGGGATCACTGATTCGGCCATTAATCGATGGTCCTTAAACTCACACGTAATCCCTGGCCATATCTCCGTTGACTCGGACTGCCTGGGGTTGACTGACTCGGAGAATGGAAGTAAATTTGTCCTTCTTCTGCTGGACTTTCGACACGTGGCGACAAAGATCTGGTTCGCATCCAGTGAGTGCGTTCCAGCTCACTCTGGTCAAAGATGACGTGGCATCACGGCTAAGCGGCTGCGCTGAAGCGCGAACGCCGGTAATCGGTCAGAGAGTCCGGCGGCAGCGTTGACACGTGTGAGAACCCGACCGGCCAAAATCTCTGCTTTGGCGGACTCTTTGGTGAATCGCTCACGTGAGCTGACTCGCTCACGTGCGGTGACTCGCTCGTGCTCCGCGCGTGGAATGGGATCCCCAAATTCCCCAATAATGCTGATATTAAAAAACAAAAAAGCAATCATGCAAATTGCAACTCCTGCCTGAAGTCTGCCAAAAAAGATGTTGGATGATGCAATGAATTTACAATATATGAAATATTTTAATGAAAGTCATGTGCATGGGTGTGAACAGTTTACTTTTGCTCAAAAATTTCAAAATAATAAAACAAATTATTGACAGATTCTCGCCGTTTTTTCAAAATACGATTATACGTTTAATCTCATACAAATTGAACCAATCAATGAACCAATAATATGTATAGTAAATTTGATAAATGTTATTTTTTAAGAAGAACTATTTTGTTCTTAAGTTAATTTGAATTTCTTAAAAATTATTAATTTATTAAATTATAAATAGTTGTAATTATGAAATTATTCGATTAACAATTGGGTCATAAATTGACTAATTGACTGGTTTATTCTCGGATTTGATTCTGATTCTCTGAAAACTTTGTTGCCAAGGTTTGAATGCAATTTTTGACATAATCTCAACAAAATTAATTAAGAAAAATAGTGAGGAAATTAAGAGAATTAGTGGAAAATCTTTGAATTTCCACAGTTTTTTTTTCCTCATTGCTGTAGCTGCCAAATACGTTCCACGCTCCACAAGCTGTCATTCATCTCCCCTCCCCAGAGCTGCTCGGGCTCCGGCATTAATCCCCCGTCGTAGTCGTATCCGCCGGGGCTCGGCATCACCGGCTCCCGCCACCACTCGCAACCCGTCTCCGGCGGCCAGAAGTCCTGCATGATCTCACAGCCGCCAGAAACTGCATTCGCCGGAGATCCCGTCGTCACGTCGGTGGAGCCCAACGACGTCGAACCGACCGAGCTAGAGCTGGAGCTCTCCCGGCCGGATTCTTCCAGCACGGGGATGACATCGACGTCGTTGCCGCCGGAGAAGGTTTGGTCACCTCCGGCGAGATCTCCGCAATCCGCCGCTTCGGCCGCCGAGTTGTCGGCGGCGATGCGCTCGATGAGGCGCGGCAGCCAGAGGTAGCGCAAGGCGTCCTTGAACTGCTTGCTGTTGACGTCGCAGCGCAGCTGTTTGGCGTGCTTTTGCACTCGAGTCCTCCAGTAATTCTTTATTTCGTTATCGGTCCTTCCTGGAAGGTACTGCGCTATCTTGGACCACCTGCGCATTTGTATAATTCTCCTCAGCACGAATATAATTGTTAGGTTGACAGTAATTTAGTTTAATAATATTAAAATTAAATTTAAATAAAAATATTTTTTTTATTATAAATCTTGAATAATATGAATTAAAATTAGTTATTATATTAGACTCGAAAAATTTAATTTACAATTCAAATTTGAAACGATTTACATCGTTGAGCAGAGTTTGAGCCACGGACTCGGACCGTTCTAACTCACATTACTTCTGCAAATAATTAAGGCCGGTCGATCTTACCGGTTTCCCCAGCGGGACTGGAGCACGATGATGAGGAGCTGCTCCGCCGGAGTGATGTTGCCCCGCCGGACGTCTGGCCGGAGGTAATTCAGCCATCGCAACCGGCAGCTTTTTCCCGTTCTGTTCAGTCCTGCTCAGCATGAAACAACAATGAATTATACTTTCTGGAATCAACTAAAGGAATCAACTTTATGATATTTCCCCTGATTATCTGAAATGGGTAGTGGTCAAAATCTGAGTTTGATCTAAACCTGCGCAGCGAGCGAGGGAGTTCCATCGGCCCTCTCCATGGATGGCAATGTAGTTGGTGAGAAGAAAATCCTCATCCGAAGTCCATGGCCCTCTCCTCGGCTCGATCTCTTCCTCGCTATGGATCCTAAGTTCTTCCATGTCCATGGCTTCCGTAAAGAGGGAGATATTGTCGGTAGAATTGTGGTGGGAAGAGGAGTACTGATTTGATGAAAACGGGTTAGGTGTTGATGCGGTTTATATATAGAGGGAAAGAGGCATGTGCTTGAAGAAACTAAATTGAATAGACGCAGTAGAAGAGCGTGTTTTATTTGTTTATATATTTAGTTGGCTTTTATTTTAGGGATTTTAAATCATTTGATAATGCGCCTTCTTTCTATTTTTTTAGTGAAACAGCGTGACATAGGTTTGAAGTTTGAACACTGACGCTGCTTTCTTCTTATGTTTTTTTTCTCGTCAACTTTTCCCTTTTTTATGTGCTGCATACTCTGTTTTCTTCTCATTTTTTTTTTATACCTTCATCAGTCTTCTGATTGGGCTTCTTTTTTAACCTTCATCAGTCTTCTTTTGCAGAGTCTAACAAATTCTTTTAGCACATCAAATGGATGATAGAAAGAGAAAGCAATCAAGGAAAGTTGCAGTGAGGCCTTTTGTGTCGAATCCTAGTGATTGGGAGAAAATCATGTACATAAGTGAATGATGCAATATCTAGAAATTAAAGAAAAATTTCAATATATAATCAATGCCTCGTAGATTTCCAGTAAAATCAAATAAACAAACTAAATGATCAAAGACACTGATTATCTAAGGAGCGACCAATATAATAAAAGAAAGGATCTACTGTCAGGACTTTTACAATTCTAATTATGCATCTCTTCGCATCGCTCTTTCATCTGTTTATAGTTTTTATAAAGGCATGATGGAATCGTTACTCCTGACATGCTCAAATCTCCGGCATACGAGAATTTGTCAAGGTGCGTACAGTGTCAAGGCATGCTTTAGCAGCCAATCGAACAAACTATCAAATTGGATTAAATTCGTTTATACATTAGTTGTCTAATTGACTTGTCATTTTGTTCGAATGCTGATTGAAATCCTTTTGGAGAAATGCTTCTGGTGTGTTTTTCGATAGAAAAATCTCATCCAAAATCAAAGTTAAATTTTATAAAATTATAATAAAACCAGCGATGATATATGATGTAGAATGCTGGCCTGCAAAGAGAAAACATATAAATAAAATAAATATTGCAAAAATGAGAATGTTAAGGTGGATGTGTGGATATACAGGAAAGGATAAAATGAGAAATGAGTATATTCGAAAAAAGTTGGTATTGCACCAATTGAGGATAAACTTAGAGAAAGTCGGCTTAGATGGTTTGGACATCTAAATCGTAGGCCGATTGAAGCTCCAGTTAGAAAAATTGAGTTATTAAATTTTGCTCATGTACAAAGAGGAAGAGGGAGACCAAAGAAGACATGACAAGAAACTATAAAGAGTGATCTTAATTACTTAGACTTAGATAAAAATTTGGTAACTGATAGGGCGCAATGAAAACAAAAGATTCATGTAGCCGACCCCACCTAGTGGGATTAAGGCTTGGTTGTTGTTGTTGTTGTTGTTGCTAATTGAAATCCTTTACATACACAACTCAAGTTCAATATCCAATTTTGATACTAAGGGAGCGTTTGGTTCGTTGTTATCTTGATGTTATGTTATATAATCTAGATGTCATGAAATCTAGATGTCATCTTTTGAGTAATAATTTTATAATCTAATAGAATATTATTTATAGATGTCATTAAAATAAATAATTGCCTTCTCTAAATAATATAATATAACATCAAGATAACATTAAACCAAACGTCCTCTAAGAATAATCTTTGCCTATACTCAATACTCTCACTAGTTAGTACTTTATGAAATATAATTTTAATGACATTTATATTATGGGGACATCTTTTGAGTAATATTAGAAGAATATCTATACATATTGTTCAATCAAATAATTATTTTTTCTATATAATATTGACCTCTTCACTAAGATAACATTGAATTAAATGTACCCTTAAAGATTTTATTGACTTTTATAAGGACTTCTATTCTTAATTTGAGATGAGGCTTTATCATCTTTATAATCGAATATTCCATTCTTTTTTAACTTTACGGCTTTTGCCACATATCGAGACTTTAAACTATATATTAAATGAACATGAAAAGTGGATATTCAAATTTAAGAAAGTGTTATATGAATTCAAATAGTAAGCTCCAAATACTTGGCATGAAATTAAGGCTTTCAACATATTTGATATCAAGTAATTCTAAAAGAAGCACCTGACTATGATTTTAGATATTCAATATTAAATTTTATTTAGTTTATATATATTCTATAATTTAAACATATAGATAGAATTTTTGATTTATTATTATTGTATTATATGATATATATTATCGAAGAAATAGACTATTTAGTTCTACGACATGTTTAGATAATATTTTTTTAAAATTAGAAGATTTTTACTTTAAGAAGACATTTATAGGCTATTCAAAATTTGGTGGCATATAGATTAAACCCTAATCGAGGGAAAAGATATTAAATTAATATTCTATATATTATTATATTTTAATATAATAATATCAAATTAAAAAAATGATAATTTAAAAATATCGTAAATATTTATAAGATAATATTAACACATAAATAGTACATATATGCATCAAGATTGTACTGAGTCAAATATGTCAAACATGATTTACTGAATTCAGCTTCAAACAAAAGAATGATTTACTGAATTAATTTTTAGCTATATATGTACTGAATTATTAAAATACCGTCGTCCTTATCAACAATTTACCACATATCGGTAATATATCATGTAATGCCAAATACGATAAGCAATAAAAAAAGTAAAAGTCAAAAATACACAAATTTACATAAAGAATTTTAATATCGAGAATAAATTATGGCAACGAATGAGAGCACTATATCAAAAGGTATGAGCATATACAGGAAGAGATTATTATTGATGATTACTAGTTCTTTAGAATTATTCTACGCTATAATATACAAGTCTAGACCCAAGACTAGATCAGACAAAGAAGTCTATACTTTTTAATCAAATATGTCACATTGTAAGCTCTTTGAATTAAACTAAACAAAATTTGAGCTACACATTATAACACATCAATATGCTAATAAGTTCATCGACATCATACAATTATCAACCAAGAATCTCCTCATCTTCAAAAGAAAGTTTTCCTAGTATATAGATAATCATATCTTATATAGGGGTGGCAATTTGTACCCGTATCAGATTAAACCGCCCCGACCCTCCCCTAATGAGACGGTATGGGTACTCAAATTTTACCCACGACCCGCCCCTCCCCGTTATGAAATGGGGCGGGTTCGGGTATGAATCAACTATACCCGCCCCACCGCATTATGCAAATATTTTTATCTATTCTTATATACGTTTATATAGAGTCAAATAAAAAGAATGCATTGAAAATGAAGAAATGTAAGACCTTACTTTCATAGTGTAAGATTCACCATATGACTATGAATAGGGGCAGGGAGGGGCGGTACGAGTTTGTAAAAACTAGAATAGAGGCAGAGCAGGGCGTGGCGGAAACAGGTATGAGGCGGGTATGAATAATGAATAATATATAGCGGGACAAATATGAGTATTTATAAACCCGACATAAATCCGCCCCACTGCTATTCCTAAAAATTAGGAATGATCGATCATTACGTGTGAAACAGTTATACAAAATTATATACAATATACGTCAATTAAAAACTATCGTAACAAGCTACCATTTATAATAGTTGACTCACAGGCCTCAACAATTTTGCAGGCAAGCTTTTCTCAGCTATTAACACATTCAGTTGATTTAATATTTTCTCCTAATATTTTTTTTACATTTTAAAATAAGATATTTAAAAATAAAATAACTCTAATATATATCAGATATTAAATTAATGAACCCAGGCTAGATCACAAATCCATAGAGCCATTCAACATTCCTAACCATTATAATTAAATTGAGAAGGATCATCTTCTAGAATATTATTAATGCAATAAAATAACAAAAAGCTTGACTAAATTTCTCCATGAATTGCCCTCATTCATTTTATCAGATATGGTTGATATCCTTATTATTGGCCTAAGGGATGACCTCATGAGCATAGTAGTTTGATTTTATCTACATTATATAATTGAAATTGGAATAATTGGACTTTGAGCATCACATAAGTCCACAAGCAACCAAATGAGATCAAATCCAAGTTTAAACCCATCTCATTTAAAAAGATACAAAAAAACTAAATAAATTAAGGAGTTTTTATATACAGGACATGAAATTTATACGAAATTACGCATTTTAC
>JAEMOT010000503.1:11240-140106 GCA_019297695.1 Apostasia ramifera | reverse complement strand
CATCATCAAAGAATATGGTGTGAAATATGTGAAATGCGTAAAATTTAAATGAATATGGTGTGAAAGTGATAATATTTACGAATTGATGGTGAAATGCGTAATTTCGTGTAAATTTTATATCCTGTATGTAAAAAATATATATAATTATATATGAGAAAAATAATCAACTAGATCAAATAATTATCAAAAATAAAAAGAAAAAAAAGACTCAAACTTTCCCTAGAACTTCAGTGCCTGAAAACGATAATAATTTGACGGTTTAAATCTATTAAAGATAATAATTTGAGAATAGGTCAGCGTAATTTATTAGAAGTAATGGAGAACAAAGAGGCAGAAGGGTATCGAGTAGACAAAGGACTATTAGATCGTTAGTCCGTGTGGTTGTCTAACACTATAGAAAAGGAGCTCTAAGACCAAAAGGAGAAGCAAAAATCGAGAGTACCTCTCTCCTTTTATTATACTGTTAGTTATTATGCCTATTAATCGGTACAAATGAAAAACTAGATTGGATTGGGATCGACTCAAATTTCATCCATGAGCTGTGTTGAAATCAATTTTTCAGATAAGATTTCAGGTTTACTGTGAACTTTTATCTATTTTTTATTTAAACATTTATACTATTGATTTCTTTAAAAAGGGAGCTCTTTAGTAATTTGTATTCTTATGTATGGTAAAAAAAAACTACTAATTAATCAAGTATTTATTGTATTACCACCTAATTAATCTTATCTTAAGAATAAAAAAACATGATTGTAAATAAAAATATCAAAAATAAAAGTAATATGAGAAAACATTTAACATCATTTATTTTTATCAAAAAATTAATTTTTAACATCTTAATTATAATTTTAAATTATCATTATTAAAATTACATGAGTTCTAAGTACAGTTTGTAATCATAAAAAATAAGAATAATTACCTACATGCCACACAATTTAGTTTTATTTAAGCCTTATCCATCCATTTTTAGTTAATTACGCTATGCACACTCAAAACATTATAAAATCTAACATATACATATTTTAACTTATTTCTATTATAATGAGTAATCATAATTTTTCAGTAACCTAATTATAGTTAGATTATAAAAAATCTGAGCTGTTTCATCATATTATTTTAAGAATATTTAAATATATTTTGAGTGAAAAATCCTAAAACCTTAATATTTAGGTGGCGGCAAAGAAAGGAGATATCCGCGATGTGAATTGATTTTAGGACAAATCAGCGTTTTAGTGTGGTATTGAGCAAGAGAAAAATATGTACCATTAAGAATAAAAATATAATTTTAATAATTTACTAATAAAATATTTTTTTTTCAAATAGATTTTGATTAAGTTTTAACTCAAATGTGTGTATGTAAGATTTTATAATGTTTTGAGTGTGAATAGCTAATTAACTAAGAATGAATGAATAAGATATAAATAAAATTAAATTGTATGACATGTAGGTAATTATCCCTAAAAAAATATCTGTGGTAAAAGAGAGCAACAGCACATGCAAAATTCTATAGAAAAAACTTCACTTGCAAAAGTGTTTTAAAAAGAAAAAAAACTCTCCATGATAGCATAGTAAATAAAACTTTTATAAAATTTTATAGCCAATATCAAAATTACTTAATTGGATCTTAATAAAATAAATCAAAATTATTAATATGTACTATAAATTAATAATAACTATAAAAATTTTAAATTAGAATTCTTATATGGTCAAAACTAAATATAAACTCAGACTTAGGATTTATAATTTATTTTTATGCATTTTCAATACTAAAAATATTATTAAAGAATTCATGAAAGTTTATAATATATTTTTTTAAAATCAATTTGGGTTTTACCATATTACATTAGTGTTAGACCTGTATATAATAAAGAGAATTTTTACCTATGACAATTTTCTCATTTTTGAATCTCCAAATCATCATCCAAGTGGATGACCATGATGGTGATGGTTCCTAGTATCGTTAATAGCAACCACTAATTTCACATTATGGGATAGCGCAAGCTATCTTATGGCATTTGAAATTCTAGAAGGTAATAGTTGATCTTTAATATTCACTCACTTTGTGCCTAAAAATAGGAGAGGATCGACATAAAGAGAGGAGATTTTACCTCTTGAGTTGTCTAATACTACGTTGGAGATATGAATATTGCGGCACGCACACTAATAAGAAGGAAGCTCAAGCAAACCATTAGCAGCCCTTTATGAGTTGCTCTTGCCACAGCCTTTGGGTGCTCTCACTTCTCAATGGCAAAGTGCTGGATTCCTTAAAACCTTCTCTTATGCGAACTTTCATCCTGTCTAAAAAGTCCTTTAAAAAGGCTTTATGATTCAAAGTAAAAAATGTAGGGAAGAGGAAGGAGTTGAAGCACCGTGTGTTTGATGGCTTTCGGCAATATATTACTCTAAACGAGGGATGCACCTCTCCATCGAAGAAACAACGTAGTAGGGACCTAGCTAGTTCTTTACCATTGTAGTCAAATATTTCCTTAATTGCAACAGTGAATTGGATGACTACAGTTCATCCAAGCAATATCTTCACAGTTTCTACACTTATTCTACAGAGGAAATTGTGCATATTTAAATAGAAAGGAAATAAGAGTTCCTATTTAAATAAGTTTTGTCGTATAGAGGAGACCTTTCCTGGTCACATTTTTCCTTTATCCCTTCCTTTAACTCTCCCTACAAAAGGAAATCTGAAGTTTGAGATGTTAAATGAGGTGCCCATCATTGTCAAGGATGAATTGGAGGCATTCCTAGATGCGGCCTTTGTTCTTTACAACCTAGCTGATTGGATATTCAATAGTAAGGTGTTGAACATCCTCGCATACAACACCTTAGTTTTGGTGTGTCGTCACTCATACAAAAGCATTCAACTATGTGTTTCAGTGTTTTACTTCTTTGGGATATATTGTTCCTTCTCAAAACTTATGAAACCCACGATTGCTAAATCCAATGTCTTTCAGTGTCTTTACATGTAGTTTTCAAGGATAGCAAACTCAATTTATCACTAAACCATTTTCGAGCGCAACCCCACTCCTCAAATAAAAAGTAGTTTGTATTGAAAGAACAAGATTCAAAACTTTTCACCTGTAAAATAGTTCTTTAAACAATTAGCACTGTTAACACGTAGTTCCTGCGTTGCATTCGGACCGAACATGTGGCGCCTAAACTGGCCTTTATTTTGATTTATTAAATTACTGACTTAGCTTCAGGTTTTTGACCAGGTCAAACATCGGACGCGAGGGTTCAGTCTAACCTCGTTCCCGATATCCCAGGACAAACCTGGTAACATCGGGCACGAGAGTTCAGCCTAAGTCCCAGGACAAATTTGGTAACCTCGGACACGAGGATACAGGGTACCGCCCGTCACAATCAACTTCACCTAACCCCGCCGCTCTCCGTACGGGCACTCTTTCCAAGAGAGGGTACCAGTATTTAAAGCTATCATCCTCCTCGTACAGCTGCGGACCTCTCCGATGACAGACGAAACGGCGAGCAGACCCTGCCCATCACCTTTTCTCCAGAAAATCAGGATGGAGCTACGCACGCCACACAGCTATAAAAACCATTGAACAGTCCCAGCTGAGCAGAGGATAGATCAAGAGGCCCAAAAAGAAAGAAAAGCGAGCAGCAGGAGAGAAATACAGAGAGGAACAAACAGGAAGAAGGCAAGGTTCAGGCCCTGAGATTCGGGTATTCTGATTCGAATATTCTGATCTTTTTGTAACAAAGCCCCAACTGAGGAGCTCTCTCTCTCCTTCTCCTTCTTCTCTCTCTTCTTCCTCCTGAAAAAACCTTTTGTATAAGCCTTCAAGGCTACGTTTCTCTTATTAGTGAATCTCTTTGCTGATCGACCGGTGAACGTAGGGGATTTTCTCCCTGAACCACCTTAAATCTCTGTGTGTTCTTCTGGTTGCTTTGAACTAATCTTCTCCTAGAGCTCTCATTAACGGGCTCACCACCCCTTTGCGCGCCGCCATCTCCCGAAACTCTCTTTCTCTCTGGTGTTTCCTGAGATCCCCACATCCTACGTCAATAAGCACTAAAAGTTTTTTGTATCAGGGAGCACTGACTATAGTGTACTAGGTGCCATTGATCTAAGTGAAAAGACTTCATAGACTTCAAATTTTTTAGGGGCATGCCAAACAATGGGACATGGATGTTCACAAAAATGGGAATAGAAATGTTGAGAACTATCTTGATAGATTAGGTGTTATAATAGAGAGGAGGTCAAGTACTTTTATTGTCATTTTCCTCTTATTTTCAATTATCATTCTTCTAAAATTCAACCCCTTCTTGATCGTTGGATTTGCTGAACTTACTTCTATGATAGTTTAATAGCAATATGAGCAATGTCATAAAAAAAAGAGCATAACATGAAAAAGGGACATCAAAGTACAAAATAAAAATTGTATGATCAAGCATGACGTTTAGAGAGGGGGATGAATAGACGTAATTAAAATTTTAAATTTAATTCACTTAATATAAAAGATTAATGTAATAAATAAAAGGTAGATAATACAAACTGAAGTAAATACAAATGCAAATAAGAAGAGATTATCACATCCATAATAAACATACGATATAATGTGATTCGGCTCAAACACGAGCTTAATCCACCCTATCCTGATCAGAAAAATCTCACTATAATACACTAATTGGTTTAAGTGGAAAAGCTTATACACAAATCCTTTTCTATCCACTTACTAGAAGCACTCATTACTTTTAAGTGAGGGCACACTCACTCACATCCTCTAACCTTAATTTGGAGGCCCTCTTCACCCACAAAGTAAAGACAAAAGAAAAAAATCAAAATATTATAATAATAATAATAAATTACTCACTCTTCTTTCTTATGATTGAATTTTAAGAACTAAAAGAAGAGTGAATGGAAAGCTTAAGCACTTGAGTCTAAGTTACACCTAAGTCGACTTAAATGCTTGATTGAATTTCACTTGAATACTTCACACATTTTTAGAATGGTAAAAAATGAAGGCGATTGTTGAGAGTAATTAAAGAATTCAATGAGCCAAGAAAGATTCCCCAACAACTACCATCTCTTTATATAACGAGTTCTCCAGTGGCTAGAAAAATAAGCTGAAAAATACCTGGAGATCAACCTCAAGTTGACCACTAGCTAGCTGTTAGAGAATCAAAATAAGCCAACAGTCAGCTCCAAGGTTGTCCTCAGGTTGACCACACTACTGAGGTCGCCTCTAGGTCAACCTAAAAAAATCTCCTAAGATGGCCAAAGTTTCTATTAAAGTTTACTGTTGAAGGTTAATCTTGAGGTCGATCTCACTACTACACGTCACCCTCCAGCCAACTTAAAACTTTCCTGGAGCTAGCACAACCACAGTTTAGCCATCAAATCGATTTCACTACTACCAGTGTTGATACTATGTTTGGTAGGCTCTGTTAGGTTGAGATAGCGACAATTGTGGGTGACCAAATATTATGATCGATGGTACCGCAGGAAGCTGTGGATGACCCAATGTCGTGACTTATAGTACTGGTAAGTGTGGGCCCAATATCATGGCCGATAGTACTAGTAGGTGTGAACCAAATATTATGGGCAAATAGTATTGGTAAGTGTGAACCAAATATCATGGTCGATAGTACTGATAAATGTGGATTAGACATTGGCTGATGTCATAACAGGGAGTTGTGGTTGACAAAATATCATAGCCGATAGTTGGACATGCATAGAAGCCTGACCTTTGTACTTGATTGTGCGCGCATCTGCCACTAAACTTTCCTTGTGCCTTTTGCCACTTCGACACTCACTTGTATGCTCTAGATGCGTTGGCTCGCATCTACATACAACCAGGCCACACATTATGAAGAATTTCAATTTTTTAATAAATTTTATGATTATCTAATTAGCACGCATGGGATTCCAAGTACTCAAGCTCGCATTCAAGCTATTCTAACAATCATGATTAACCTCACAAAAAATATTATACTCTCAAATAAAAATAAAAGATATAATAATGAAGTTTGCTCCACTTATTCTTGAATGCTTGAATACTTCTCTCCAACTTGATTCTATCTCAATTATAGCGTGAAGAGATATTTTCAATTATCCAATCTTGATCACAATTGAGATGTAATCTTAGTAAACTTGTGAATAAAAGTACTAAATAATTTTGTTAATGTAAATTAACTTAAACATATTGCTAGAATTAAAATTCTAATATTATCACAAGAGAAGAACTAATAAGAATGAACCTTGAACCCTTTAATAAGGACACTGTGTTGGAGGACATATCTGTAATGGGGTAACAATACACCTCCATTGAGCAGGTTAATAACGAGGGTGAGAACAAAAAATGAAGAGAATTTAACATGGGGCTAAAATTTGGCCGAACACTTTGACTCTCGCAGCACTATTGTTGTCTCTTTGATGAACCAGATTTTTGCTGAAGATGGAGTCGAAATTGAGATTTAAGATACTAGCTCCCTAAAAGATAACGAAGAACTTTGGATGACTGATTTAGATATTATTGGCTAGGAGCAACAACCTGGAGTGCAAGTCATTTCAATGGAGCAAAAGTAAGAAGGTTGCCACATATCCCCTTTAGGCAATAAGAGGATATAAATTGCTTACAATAGTTTATTTAATTATGATACCTAGAATTCTCACCTCGAAGATTACTCTAATTTTTTGTGTCCACAGGTGGTGCAATTTGAAAAGGGAACCAAAATTTTAGGTAATGCCTTCACTCCTCTCCACAAAGGCTTGGAACACCTCCGACAGGTATTTACTATCATTGGACCTCTAACTTAAGCTTAACGAGCGACACACTTAAGATGAGTTAGTTTTTTTGGCACAAATGTACAAAAAAAAAGTTGTTGAAACTGTTGGACAATCTCTTGCTCGAACACTCCAACAAATCAAAGAAAATTAGAGAGAAAGTTTATCTCAAAAAAATACGTTGAAGTGGAAACTCCTTAACTCGAAGAACTATGAGGAGGCTTTTTATAGGTAATCTTTAATCATAGAGGTGCAAACATTATTGCCTTATCTCAATGTCTCTTTGAATTGAGAAATGAGAATCGAGAGCTAATAGAAAATGGAGCCCACATCAACATTGGGCCCCACTCGATGTTGGCACCCCTTATTAGCTGACTGAACTTAATAATTGCTCCTAATCTACTATATTTATGGAGATAAAATTGAGTTTTCAAATCCAATTTTGCTTTTGATTTTGTTTTCAAGCTAATTGAAATTACTAGTTTTGATAGTTTCAGTAATCTTGATAGTTTCAGTTTTAATGAATTTTGCATAAATACTTACTATGACTTTTATTTTTGACTCAAAATTAGCAACGCAAGATATTTTGTTCTAAAATTTTGGAATTTCAATCAAAATATAAGTGTTTTGCTAGTTTCGATTGAAACCCTTGAGGGATTTAGTTGAGGCTGTTGTGTTTCTACCAAGGGAGCGTTATGTTCAATGTTATCTTGATATTATGTTATGTTATCTAGAGAAAATAATTATTTAATTTAATGACATCTATAAATAATTTTCAATTGAATTATAAGTGAAAAGATGACATCTAGATTACATAACATAATACCAAGATAACAATGAACCAAACGCCCTCTAAAATAAAAAAAAAGATTAAATTTCGAATCGATCTTAATTGAAATTGAAGAACGCGTAATCATTGAGAATTAAAATTATAAAAAGAACAATGGTGATTAATCATTTAGAATATCATGAAGGCCTGTCAATTTGATGAATACAACAAAAGACATGGTTGTATTGATCAGTAGGAGAATATGGTTGTGGAATTTTGATGCACTACAAAACAAATTGTTCTTAAAAAAATAACTAAGTTGTGAATTTTAAATATAGATTGACCAATAATTGCTCTATATATATTTCACGATCATTGAAAATTAATTTGATGCGTTGACAAAGTTGATGCTGACCTAATTTTAGTGAAAATGATAGGACTGTGCACTATTAGGGGCAAAGTTTTGAAAACCGGACCGGCTTCATAACCGGTAGACTGAAAGGTTCAAGGTTCAATGGTCGAACCGGGGTCGAACCAAGATACTAAATCATTTCGAAAGGATAGGAGCTGGAGAGGAGAGTGCGAGGTAAGAGAAATCGCGAGTTCGTGACTGTCGCGCGAGTAGAGGCTGCAGAACGGAGGTTGAGTTAGGGACCCAGAGTTTAGGAAAGTTTTTTTTTTTTTAATTTTAAACTCAATCGGTCAAACCGTATTGGTTCACCGGTTGACCGGTTGAACCGCGGTTTAGACCGGTTCTGGCCGGTTTTAAGCGGATTCAGTTATAAAATTAAACCGGACCGGTTGGCTGACCGGTTCACGGTTCGACCGGTTGATCCGGCCGGTCCGATCCGGTTTTTAAAACCTTGGTTAGAGGTGATAACATTCCGAGTTCGAGTCGAGCAACGTACGGCTCAAGCTCAGAGTACTAATTTACAGATTTAATTCGAGCTTAAATCGATTTCAAGTTTGACCGGACTTGACTCGATCAACATTCAATTTCAAACCAATTGGAACCCCACTGAATAAAATTTATTATAAAAAACTAAGGGGGCTCGTTTATCTTAGTGTTATGTAATTTAGATGTCATATTTTGATTAATAATTTTATAATCTAATAAAAAATTATTTATAAATATCATTAAACCAAATAATTACTTTCTCTAGATAACATAACATAACATAACATCAAGATAACATTGAAACAAACGCTCCCTAAATATTATTCATTAGATTTTAAAAATGGGTCTGTCATATCTATCAATTTGTCGAATACATATTCTAGCTATTAGGCATTACATTTTACTTAATAAAAAAAAATTAAACAATTGTGTTATATAGACACGTTTTATTTATATTTAAAAAATAATATTCAAGCCAAGTTAAATCCGAATCAATGAGATCCAATCATGGCTCAAACAAAACTTTGATAAAATTATTTGTTGTAAATGAGGCGTGTGATTTGACTCAATAAAATTTAATTTGAGCTAAATATTAATTCGAATATCAAGCAGATATTGATCTTTGAGGCAAACTCTCGCCTAGGGTTGAGTGAATCAGTCTCAAATCAAGCTTAGAATTTGATTCAAGTCGACTAAAATTCATTTAATTTCAAATTAAATTGTTCCTTAATTTTTTTAATTTAACTATCTATTTACATATAATATATTAAATATAATTTTTAAAACTTATAGGCGTATGTATATATATATATATATATATATATATATATATACACAGCATTTCTTATACGTAACATTAATATATATAATATTATATATATAAAGAAATAAAAAATACTATATATATATATATATATATTATATAAATATTAAATTTATTATGAGTTAAATTAATTTTATTTTAAGAGAATTAATTTAAAAAAAAAGTTGATTTAAATTCCAATCGAGAAAAATCCAAGTTTTGTCGTTCCAACATAACGATCAGCCTTTAATTATTTCACGAGAACAATCAATTTACTTTCCCGCGCCAGGGGAAGACGAAGGAGCTCCGCCGCCGCCGCCGGCGGCGTCGCAGTAGCCGCGGAGGACGCCGCCCTCCTGAGAGGTGAAGCCGAGAGCGGCGAGCATGGCGTCGGCGGCCCAGCAGCGCTTCTCGATGACCCGAATGGCGCGGCAGCAGCTCGGTCCTAGGTACGTCTCGCCGTTGAGGAAGAAGAGGATCACCTCGCCGGAGCATGACCGGAGCTCCACCAAAGATTCCCAGCACTGCAACGCCTCGTCCGCGCGAAGCCGGGCTTCGAGACTGGAGAAGGAGGCGATCGGCCGGCTGCCGGCTGCGAGGGTGGCGGCGAACAGAAGGAGGAGCAGCAGCGGGGAGAGGAGGCGGCGGGGAGGGGGAAGAGGATTCATCTTCTTCACGGCGAGGGTAAGGGAATGAGGATTGCCGGTGCTGTTTATATAGCGGTGGACTGACGATTGCGTTGTCTGAAACTGTAGAAGGCCAGCGGTTGCAGATGCATAAGCCTGTTAATTTTGCTGATGATCGACGAATTAAATTTTAAATTATATCAACATTAATTCGATTTAAATAAATTAATTAATGAGTTATTTTTTTGATTTGAAATTTTTACTGATCTAATATTAAGCTGACATAGAATAAGATCGATACAACATAAAATTAAATCGATTAAAAAAATAAATATATTTGATTCAGTATATTAATTTTTTGTGATTGTTTAATAGAAAATTTCATTTATAATTTTTATTTAGATCATATTTATTGTGGATTAATTTTTTATTTTTATTTTCAAATATTAGATCAATATGATTAACCATAATTTAAACTGATTAAATAAACAAATACATTTATACATAAAATTTAGCTAAAATATCAAATAATTAAAATCAGAATCGATTTTAGCTCAGATTCAGCTATTCTAGTTCATTCTTTGGATCAAATCGATATCAAATTGAAGACTTTTAATTCAATCTTAAGCTGAGATCGAATCGGCTTAAGATCGGATCGTTAACGTGCACTGATGCAGAGGCATATATATAATTGAGCTATAAAGACCTAATTAATTCAAGATTAGCAGATAATTACATATGAAAATAATTATCTTCCACATGTAGGGGTTTTTAAATTTGTTGTAAATATGATTTTATTCACTGTAACTGCCAATAAACTGTGGAAAAAAAAAATTGAAGCTCTGAGGTGTACTTTGTTAACATCAGAACTAGGGCTATTACCGATCCAATTTTGAGCTAGCTAATACCGGCTCGAAATTGAATTGATCACATTTTGATCGACTCGAAATTGACTCGAATTGGCTCGAGTCGATTCCAATTGACTTCGAGCCGATTTCGATTCATTTTCGAGCCGGCTTTAAAATGAATCAAATCTCAATTTTTTGAGCCGATCTAGATCGGTTCCGTTTATAATATATATATATATTATAATATAAAATGTATTTTAATTTGAGCCAATTTCGAGTTGGACCTACCCGGCTCAAAATCGGCTCCAAATTATTACCGAGCCGAACTTTTGGCTCGTTAGTCGGCTCATTTAGATCGACTCGATTTCGATTCGATCTAAAATCGATTTAATTTTTGATCGCTTTTCGATCTTCGACCCATATTTACGCTCTTAATCAGAACAGTTAGCTCAAATCCTAACCGTCCACTTGAGAATATCAACAGATTTTCTTCAATGAAACTCTCTGTTAAAGTCTTTTAAGACGAAAAGCTCCTTAGCCAATCTTTGATGGACGTCGAAATTCAACGCTCAACTTGTTCGACAGTAACACAAAATTAGTGTAGAAGACGCTAAATGTTATTTCTGAGTATTGGCTTCGTTTAGTTCAAGGCAAATTTTTTGTTCAACATAAATTTATTTCATATTCAATATAAATACAAATATTAGAATCGAAAGAATCTCACATTTTACAAACTTTTTAATATTAAAATAAATTTTTTTCATTAAATTTAAAAATAAATTTTTTTTTTGTCTAAAAAAAAACTCCTAATGTACCAAGAATGGAATCTTGATATCTGAGAAATATATATAGACTTTCGAAAACTCTAAATTTTTTTTTTTTTCCAAAAAAAGAGAACTCTAGGTTTCAAACTCTTGTAATCTACAATCTTTCCCCTCTGTGCATGTCTCAAATCACCCAAAACTCGGTGCTGTAGCTCACCGAGTTGAGTTTTTCGAACAAAATTAAGCTTCTGGTTCCTTCGTGTTATTTCTTTTTTCTTTCCATTCTCTATTTTCTGTTCACTCGAATTGGCTCTATTCATTTTTTTACATCAATAATTTGTTTCATATTTTCAATTTTTTTTTCCTTTATAATTTTAATAATGTGCACATTATGAACTCTCAGTAGTACAACACATTTAATTTTAATAATGTGCATGTTATGAACTCTAGCCCAGTTTGGCGCGAGAGCCAAAATAGGACCAAAATAGTACTAATTTTAAAAACAACAATAATAATAATAAATAAATATTTTAAATTATTTTACGCAAATTCAAATATAAAAAATAGTATTTTACTTTATATACTCAACAATTTAAAATAAAAATATCAACTTTATTTCACATTCTAGACTAAAATATTCAAATCGAGTATTTTGATCTAAGATGTGAAATAAAGTTTATATTTTTATTAAAAATTATTGAGTATGTGAAATAAAATATTATTTTTTATATTAAAATTTGTGTAGAATAATTAAAATAATTTATTTATTATTATTATTATTATTTTTTAAACTAGTACTATTTTGATTCTGTTTTGTATATAAAAAAAAAGAAACAACAATTAAGAACGTGATAAGGAACAGACAATAAAAATTTATTAGAATGCTTTTGCAATTATGGTACTGATAAAAATGACAAGGCATGCATAGAAAAATCACTCATCTCTAAGGCACTGTTCGGCAATAGACTAAAAAATATGACTAAAATTAGTCACGATTAAAATCTTAAATTTATTTTAAAAAAATTTAAAAAATTATTTTATATCTCATCTCACATAAATTCCAACAATCACTTTATTTCACATCCAACATAATTCTCAATAAATCAATTAACTTTATTTCACACCCGACATAATTTTTCATATAACCAACTTACTTTATTTCACATTATATATATTTTTTAAAAATAATTAAAAATTCCAATCAATTTTTTTTTTCTTATTACCAAACAGAGCCTAAAAGATAAAATGAATTACAAGGCTCAAGCTCCACTGATATATAATAGAAGCCAACCTATTTAGAAGGTATGATTTATTAAAATATCATTAGAGATATCCTATCACTATTCCCAAGATCAAAATAAAATCCTATTTATTTTGTCTTCAAATAGAAATGCACGAAATAAAATAAACAATATATTAGATAAGCATGTTGCAAATACACAACTGTCAAACATAAGCAGATTTGAAGTTACAGTCAAACAAAGAGGTCTCAAGATGGAGGTAAATCGCTGCACAAACCAGACCACCATAGAGATTGTCATCCTTTAGGGTCTGTTTGTTTGTAAGGTTAAATTTAATAAGATTAAAATTAAATTTAGATAGAGATATTTTTTTATTAAAAATTATGAATGATGTGAAATAAAGTTAAGTCATTATATTGAGATATGTGAGGAATGTGATATAAAGTTAGTTATTATGTTAGAATATATGAGGGATGTGATATAAGTTAGTTATTATTTTAATAATATGTGTAGGATGTAAAATAAAATTAATTTTTAATATTAAATTTTTGTATAATGTGATATATCAGATTAAAATTAAATCAGATTAATTTTTAAGATGAAAACAAACGGGGCCTTAATATTAATTAATCTCTAAAGCTTCACAACAACATTCCTTTCATAAAATTATAAATTTTTTTTTTTTTTTTTTTTTAGTCTCGAATTTCATGTAATAAATATCATATTATTAATTGAGATAATAAGCTGAAAAAAAATTTAAATATTAGATTAACAAATTATTTAAATAACTTATAATTTTAAATTTTCATATAATTTTTAGCTATTTTATTGGTTAGTTATTTGAGGCATGTAGCAGAACTCTTAAATCAAAATCTTTCATTTTAAATGAAATATAATTTAAATTCTAATCTTAACTCCTTAAAGAAACAATGAGATAAAAATGTATTGTGAAAAAAATTATTAATAATGAAAAAGAAATATATCAATTAATTATTATAATTCACATATAATTGAAGTTTATACAAGATTATTTATATTAGTTTTATAGCAGTAAGAATTTTGACTCCCCTAGTTTAAGGTCTTGGCTCCGCCACTGTTCCTGATCCATAGTAATTTATGCTAGAATGCCATCCATGAAACAGATGCAAGCATCATTACGACTTAGTTTAATCATTAGGTAGTATTTTGGCATGTAGGAAAATAGATTTGTCATTGCAGAGAACTAAAACAGAACTATACGGGGAGAAACAAAAGAAAATAATCTCAAATTAAACAGTAGTCGACCAATCAGACTTTCGCTTGCATAGGGGTGGAAGCACATTTTTTTGTGGTCTCGTCTTCCACCTATCAGAACGACCCGCTGGAGCTCCACTTGCTGACATCCACCGCCTGTTCGTTTTGTGTTTTCGGAGCGAACAAAAACGCTATCTTTTTGGGGCACCTGAAGCTGCGCAAAGCTTTCTATGATTTATCTGCTGCCTTAACTACTAAAGAACGAGAGACAAAAGCTCGTCTTCGGATTTCTACGGCTACCTAACGACACACATGACCGACGAACTCACTTTTGCGATCAGAACGTGCAGGAGTTTCACCGAGTGGGGAGCTTTCTTCTCTTCCATTGGCCATGTGGGACAATTGCCTCACAATATAGGCTAATGTCAACAGCTCACATGACTCTGTATTTTCATTTTGAACTACGTATTAATTTTTGGAAGAACAATTGTTAGACTAAAATTATTTTTCTTTTCTTTATGATAAATTTGAGTTGTTATATTCTGTATAAGTTTTTTTTTATGTTTTTCTAAATGTTATTATTAAATATATTATTTTGCAATTTATTAATATTAGTTTTGTAATTATTTATTAGTAGTATATTATTATATTTTTTATAAATATTTTTTGAATTATATGTTATCATGATCCAACTCTGGGTTTACTACAATTGAACCGTATAATCTTGAATATTTTGTTCCACTGGTTCTAAATTCAATCCAGTTTGCATAACAAATATAATAATATTTTTGATTAGATGTTCTTATATAATAATAATAATAATAATAAATTTGATTACATTGTTAATATTTTTGATTAAATTTGAATAAATTTAAATATAAAATAACTGAAAGAAAAAAAGGTAATTAATTGTATCCGAGCGAAGGCCATTATAAATTGATTATAATGTTTTCAAAACTTCGATTTAGGTCCCTAATATCTTAAAGTGTTACTATTTAGGTGCTTTCAAAATCTCATCAAATTTCATTTTATTTCTTATAGAATATATGAAATTTGACAAGGATAATTACACTCTTATATTTTCAACCTTTTTTTAAAATTTATTAAAAACATAAAATTTAATTTCTTTAAGCAGTTACTTTCTCTGTATTAAAATTTTAAAATTAAAAATATAAATAATAATATTTTAAAATTATATTTTAAAAAATTATAAAGTTAACAAATATGAACAATATTACAGTATACTAATAAAAATTAATAATTATGTTTTAATTTAGGTTAAAATTATGAAGCTTTGCAATTTCAGAGATTCAAGTTGAAATTAAGACTAATTTGTAATAAATATCTGATCTTAGGAGCTTATATGTAGTTTACCTAAAAAAATATATATGTGTAAAGAAAGTGAATGGTCCACGGCCCTGTTTGACGCGAAACTAAATCAGGACCAAAAGAATATTAATTTCAAAAACAACAATAATAATAATAAATAAATTTTTTTAATCATTTTATACAAATTCTAATATAAAAAATATTATTTTACTTCACATACTCAATAATTTTCAATAAAAAAAACTTTATTTTACTCAATAATTTTCAAACAGCTTGGTAATTTATCATATTTGTTACTATAAAAAAATCTTATATTTATCTAAATTGAAATTAATTCAAATTTTTAATGAGGCAGAATCACGAAATTATGTACCTTAAAATCTCATCTAAATGTACAAATTTTTAACATATATAAATATATATATGTTTAGTGTATATATATGAACTATACATTATGTAAAAATTCAAGTGCACACAATAAATAATAAGCATTAATTCACATCAACCAATATATTTTATTAATTATAAAAATCTCTTAACATATTATTTCTTTAAAAAATTATTGATGAATTCTTATAGTTTACTTAAAATTACATTTAAATTTATATTTTTGAAAATATTTTACATGCTTTTTAATTATAATTTTTTACTTAAGTTTTTAAAATTTAGAAGAAGTATTTAAAAGTAAAAAAAAAAATGAACCAAATAGATTCTCATAATTTCAATTAAAAATTTAAATAAAATTCTAGAAAATATTAACCAAAATACATTTATAGATAACCTGTAAAGACATATCAATAATTTAATTTTTTTTATAAAAAAATTTATTATTAACTTATCATACATATACACTAACTTGAACTCAAAATTACATCAATTTTGGTAAACCCAATCAACTACAATATCATAATCAAGAGATTAATGCTGCAGTCCATAAAATTGACACAAAACGTTGAACATTATTCAGCATATAAAATGCATTCTTCAGTCCTAGACATTGCCTTCTGTAAGTCTGATAACAAATACAAGTGAACTTTACCTAAACTTAAAACTCATTTTTTTTTGCATTTATGACTATTTCAATTCAAACCAGCTACTTTTTTTTTTAAATTTCAAATTAACATTCGAGTTCAATCAAACTTAAAAAAATATATATATATATATGTACTTATCTATTAATTTCATTAAATTATACTACATATAGTATATATTTTTAAAATACATTAAAAAATATATATCATTGTGTAAATAACGAATCAATTACAAAGTATATCAATTTTATTTCAAATAAGTTAATTTTGAATTATGAAAAAATAGAATCAAATTGTGAATGAGTTGAATACAAATAAATTTCAAATAATTTTCGAGTTTCAAACATAACGCCCAGCCCTACTTTTATCCGATGGTATCTGGATTCTACATAGAATTATTTTATGAGCCCTGCTATACAACTAAAAAATTAATCAACACATGGCCCAAAAGTAAATCAAAACTTTAATTAGATTATCAATTGAATTGAGTTTAATCAACAGAATAATCTACTGGATTAGAGCTATGTATGAATTATTCTTTTGGGCTTGAGAGCTTGTCTCTTATTCAGGTCAAGGGCCAACTGACTGCAGAAAAGAATATTTTCTTAAATAAAAATAATAGCATAGCATGTTGTCTAGATTACTGTCTATTACAATCCAAATTCTGCAAGTAAGAGCAAAGGAGTAAGAAACTCATCGCACAATTCACGGGATGTAGAAAGCAACACCAGACTAACTTATATAATTTAACATTCATCGGCGGTCGTTGCGCCCTGGTTGTGAGGTTGGACGCGCTGTTCCTAGCCAACAACTACGTATTGGCAGCATATGATCTCGTTAACATGCTGGTTTGAAAGTGTCCTTCAACCATCAAACCTATCTCAACAAAGGAACCAATGTGTTGACGTTTGCTTCCTTCAAGTTTTAAAGTACTCTCAAAACTAGTACATTGTGAGGTTAGTAACAGCGGAGAGAAAGGAGGAGATAGGAAATGAACAATAGATTTGTTATGTGGGGACTTAAGCTATCGCAGAAAAACCGTGGAGTCTGATGCCAGCGACATTAAGGAGCAGCAGTATCAACAAAATAAGTACAAGGCTTTCTAAGACAAAAGTATTGGAGCTATGAGTACAAGCCTTTGTCGCCACAATCCAAAGAGCATTTACATGTATTTAGAATTTACATTTAAATCTGTTAGTGGAACCATCTCACTGGAATTTGTTCTCTATTCTTCCTAGTGGAATTTGCTGCAGCAAATGGCAAATCCCAGTTTGCAGGGAACCATAGGTTATTGCTTCCCCAGTTAATTTTGCTGTTTAAATTAAACTGGTTCAGGATAGCTGTAAGTCCTGTAAGTGATCAACTTATCTCATCACCATTGGAAAGCGGTTAGTATGACTGGGAGTGAGTAAATGTGAGTTAGAATTCAACAGACCCACACAGTCACACTGCCACTGATTGTTAAGTTTGAGCCGCTTAGTTGGATTGTGGCTTACACATAGTCAAGCTCAAGCCCAAATATGGTTCAACCAACCCCATAGAGTTTTGTATCATAAAATTGGATCAAAGCAGAAACTCAATCAGTTTTGAAGGTAATTTCTTCCACTTTAAAGGTATAATTCACCAGATAATCTAATAATTACACCCCTAACCTACTATTGGACGATTTATTGAACAATAAAGTAATATGGAACATTTCGTAGTAGATCCCCTATTACTAATTGACCTGTTAACTAACAGCAGCTCATCTTTTACCACCCAGACAAAAAGTAGAAGAATATTCTAGTAGCTTGTAGAGTTACTGTAGAATCAGTAAAATAAGATATAACTCATCCTTCAGTTACACAGCGTTAATATCATGATTTACCTGCAATTGCAGTATCCTTAGAAAATGGAGCAGCAGCAGTACGTGGGGTGTATATCTTAGCCCTGCGAAGGATCTCAGCAACAACCCAAAACTTGTGCTTGCTTATAGGCATTGATGGGTCCAACCTAACCTGTGTAGAGTAGAGCCATGCAGCTGAATTTCAGAGGAAGTAAGCATAAAAAGTGTTACAGCTAACAAATTCTCTTTAAAATTTTTCATATCAACATTTAAAGTTTTGACTTATTAAATTTGACAACCTCCTCCACTTTTCAAATTCAAAGGAAAATAAGAAACCTTTATGATCAGGTGTGAAAAAAATGTGATCACAATAACATGAGAATCAGACTCCTGATATGCTAAATGCTACACAAGTGACTCCTCACTAAATCTCACATGGTCAGGATCTTTGTGAAAATAGATGTCTTCTTTAAAAATTCTGCGGCTAAAACTAAAATCTCAGCATAAAAGCCCAATAAATTAGAAATGAGATTAAAACTTGTTGAACGATAAACAATTAATAGCAGATACTCAAAAAGAAGGTAGGGAACCAAAAAGGTGATGTTTTTCCTTGAAATTCAAAAGGAGATGTTTTTAGTAAAAAGGAAAAGCTTGAATATGAACACATGTTGATGGGGGTATGACCGGTGGTTTAAGGTCCAAAAAATCATTCAGGATGTCTTAGATTGGGTATCCCAAATAGAGAAGAACCTAAGTCCTAAAGATAAAGGCGATTAGAATGCGTCTACGATCCCATACACAATGCTGTGGGGATACGATTGGGTATGGCTACATTAATTGTGAGGGAGAGTAAGCTGGTTTGGGCGTCATATTTGGCTGGATTGCTAGGCCCCAAAGGAACCCCTTCAAACATATTATTCGACTGACTTTGTGCTGTGGAATAATCTGATCTTAGGAGCAATGACTATGCTTGCTTAATTTCTTTCACGTGGATGAATGAGTCGATGTAGCGATTTAGCCACACAACATTTCTTTCTTTCACAAGACGGTGCTTACTCAAGTTTCGAATTACAACGCACGAAGCCTCGGCTCCTATGGCTTGACGGGAATGAGTGCGAGGACCAAGGGGAAAAGGGGATAATCTTCAGGGAGGCGTACTTTGAGACCACTGAGCAGGAGCTATAAGAGTGCTTCAGTGGTATCCCAGACAATGAAGTTATTCCCTAAACGGGTTGGCTTCCTAAACAACAAAGTAATTCTCCTAATGGGTTGGATCGGAGAAGTACCAAAGCTAGGGATCATCGAAGACAGCGATGATGAAGGCATGATCGTCTGAGACACTCTAGCTCTTTCCCCAGGGATGCTGTCGGGCAGCAGAGGCTTCCTACTAACGTGATCTTGAAGAAGAAAGTAGTTTTGATATATGACATGTGTGTGTGTGTGTATATTTGAAGATGTAATGTAGTCGAAAAAGACATTGTAATAGTTCTTTCGAAGTGAAACGAAAATTTTTTTGAAATTTTTCTAAGACTTTTGTTTCCTTGTTAATGTATGTATGGATACTCTAGTATGTCGAATTAGACTTCAAAATTTTTGAATGAAGAACATAGTTCTCGACGTGAATCGGCTAGGGATATATCAGGAGTCGAATGTGATGTGGTGGTGCCTCTACTGAATTTCACACATGTTCCAACTCTATGGGTATCTAGTGCGAATTTGATATGGAGTATGCTTGTCAGTGTATGTATGAATACTCCTTTGTGTCGAATTAGACTTCAAAATTTTCGAATAAAGGATGCAGTTCTCGACGTTGCAATGTCAATTCGACTTCAGACGTATTAGGAGTCGAATGCGATGTGGTGCTGCCTTTGCTGAATTTGGCTATGCAAGTGACAGAACCTAGGCTTGCATCGAATTCGGGCACTTAGATAGAGAGCTACGATGTCAAAATTTGGCAGGAAAAGGCAGGACTTAGCCAAAGACCGGTGTGGGGTTAAGTCATATCTGTAGCCAAAACCCAACAACAACCTGGATACCTCATCCAAGTTGGAAACTTGATAAAGGTTATTAGTACCTTGGGTTCATAACATGGAGTTGCAATGTGAATTTTGTCTTCCATGTCAACTCGCCCCATCTTCATCAGTCTCGCAACTATACAATTCTTCTCCCTAGGGTCATACTTCCTGAATAGAAAGAGCATGGACTTAGCTTTCGACAAGTATTTTTTTGACACCTCGTCCCTTATGTGCTATGCGACTTTAACTTAAGATACTACCAACTCTGAATCACTGAAGGTCTTCAAGTATTCAACTTCGAGACAGTGGGCGAAGCAGAGCTCGACTATAAGGGCCTCGTATTTTTTGCTTGAGTGTTGGTGGTCAGAAAGAAGAGTTGAATAGACTTGAAGAGCTTTAACCTTAGGACTTGTTCGGATCCTCTATCGACGAAGAGAGTCCATTATGCGTGATCTTTGGGAGTCTGAGGCTATTTCAAAGTTGTTAATTTGATGAAATCAAAAAGCGCTTGTGTCTTAATTACCATCCTTGGAGCGTGGTCGATGTTGATCTCATGGGGTTTGATAGCCCACTTTTGCAGTCTTCCAAATACTTCAAGGGTGCATAAAATCTTCTTCAAGGGCAAGTTCGTCACCACAATTATTTCATGTGCCTGGCAGTAGTGTCGGAGGTGTCGGGCGGATGTGAAGAGTGTGAAAAGTCTTCTCCAATGGAGGGTAACGCTCTTCGACTCCTTGTAACTTGTGCCTGACATAGTATACGGGGTCTATGCTCTGTCTTCTTAAACTAGGACTGCAGATACAATGACATCAGAAGTGGAGAGAGAGAGATAAAGGGTTTCACCTTTGCTTCCTTTGTTAAATTGGTTTGACGCCTAATTGTAGGCTCAGTTTGTGTTCAACTATCGATCTGTCTATCTTGGCATGTTAGAGGGAGTACACACAAATAGATTAATGTAGGAGGAAAGGAGGCTCGTTAGGTCCGTATTTTCATTATCATTCAAATTTTTAGATACAAATATAACCCTTCCTTCTTCTCCTAAGGGAACAGAACGAACCCCTTCTTCATCTGCCCTCTCCACAAGCACCAGCCTTGGGTCCTCCCTTTTTTTGTGGAGCCTAGCTGCAATCGATAAGCAGCTCTTCGCCTGTCTCAGATCTCCCAGGATTGTGGCAACTCCTCTTGTCAGGAATTTCAGGCATGAGCGAAGGGTGGATGGGACCATGTAAAAGGCAACGATGTTCATTTGCTCGAAGATGACATTGTACTCAGAAGGCATCAATGATGATAAAGCTCAGCATCTAGGCAGCCATCTTAGCGCCTTCATTGTGTGTAACCGAAAGGGAGAGTTGATCGAGCAGGCAATAAGCATCGTCGGCGAAGCCTGTGATAGTGACATTCGAAGGAAGGGAAGCACAATTTGGGAGATCCATTGGCTTAAAGCATATCGATGGAGGAAGGAAGGTTTGATGCAGGTTGGGCTGAGGTGAGATGGTTGTTGGGGCCGGTTTGACCAAGCCCTTGGGTTTCAAAGTGTTGAAGATCTCTTCACTTGAGACCTCTATTGAAGTTTGCATAGAGTAAGTGATAGGCCCGTGTCTGTCATAGGGGACAACAACGTTCGATTGCTTGAACTCTTTTCAGCAAAGTTGTTTCGTCTATTGAAAGGATGAATTGTCTTGCAGTGGCAGAGGTGACGGTAGTGGCGTCCTCCAGATGTATGTCCTTTTTGGCTCTCAACAAAATTTTGAACATCGACTTTGGGTTGCACCTACTGAAGGACTAGTAGAGGTTTCTAGTCACTTGAACAGCATTGGCGAAGCACGACAATGATTGGTTGTCAGTTGTGTTGCGCATTTCTGTGTTGAGTTGGCAAAAGTAGTCGATTCCCTTAGAGTCTCATTCGGGCCTGTTTTACCTTTTGGAGCTCATAGTAGCTCCCAAACCTCAACATGTTGATAGAAAAGCGAGCTACGAAGTCTTGGGAGAATTGTTGGAAAGTGAAGATGGATCTAGGAGAAAGAGTCGAACCACTGGAAGGCGGCTCCCGAAAGAGTGTTGCTGAACAACCTACACTTGTACGTATCAGAGGTAACATTACAAGTATAGAGGGCGTTCTTGAAATACCTTACATGCTTCACCGGGTCTGCTTTGCCGTCGAAGATAGGAAACAATAGGGGTTTGAAACAATGGGAAACTAGTGCAGCTGTTACTTCAGTCGAATATGAAAAATTTGACTGATTGCCGGATAAGAGGTATACTTCTAGTCATCCCTCCTTGGTAGACTCTAAGCTATACCCTTCAAAGTTAGTTCGAGATGTAGGTGCCGCCTTGGCTGAAGTGTTGAAATGTAGCCTTTTTCGGCGACTAGTTGGTGTTCCAATTTGAGGATGGCCTTGGCTGGGTGTAAGAGTTTGTTGGCTTGCTAGCAGTCGGATGGCTTGGTTCACGAATTGTGTGAGCTAAGACATGTTAGTAGTTAGCAGGGAGAGTTGTTGAATAGAGTCCAGCTGGGAGGAGATGATAGGGATCTAAAAGAGATCCAAACTAAAATAAGAGAAGGATTAAGGAGAAGAGGCAGAGGTGGAAGCTCCTTCGGTTAGGAGGAGACAGGGAAGTCAACTGTCCCCTCGTCGCAGTAGAGTTAGACAAGGTTGCTGATCGTATTAGGATCCCATGAACGGAAGAATTAAAGATCAGTCGAATAACGTCAAAATGATTTCTCAATGACCGAACTATATATACAGAGAGGAAATCGAGAGAATCTGTTTACAGAAAAGAGTCCCTCCTTGCAATAAATAAAGACATTTATAGTGTATGAGAGGTAGAGGGAGTTGGTTATCCTTATCAATGAAGGATTTCCTAGATATGATCTTGCTAATAGTTTTTCCCATACCTGGGAACAACCACCATTTCCAAGGCCTGCATGCAATCTCGTACACCACACTATAGGAGTACGATTAGGTATGACCACATTAATTGCGAGGGAGAGTAAGGTTGTCACGTCCTAGCTCAATCGACGACAATAATTAACAGCAGAATAATAAATCGAGCTAGAAAATGACAGACTGTGGTGATTGACACCACCGTACTAGCTTATATTATATCATCAGAGTGCGCTAAACTAAAGTTTAAGCCAGTACCAAGTAAGGTATATAAACAATAACAAAATTAAATATTTACATTCAAACCATCGTACTCCGTATAGATGTTCTTACAAAACTATAAAATTTCAGAGCTTATAACTACCCATCACTCCTTCTGTGCAGCTGCTTGTAAACCAAGATATTTGAGGGTGTGAGTCCTATGACTCAGAACTTTTTAATCAAACTCATATGAAAACATTAATAGGTTAATATGCTAGAGATATAATAAATCAAGTATAAGTTATAACAATAATATCAACAATAATAATATGCTTAATCTAACAAAACAATATTAGCAATAATACAACAATGATATAAAAAATATTAACTTTAGCATGTCATTTCTCAATCTCAATTTACATTATACTTTTCAAGTTAGGGCCCTGGAGCTACTTTAGAATGTTAATCAATCTCTTTATCTCATAGAGGAATTACTCCCGTCAGTAGGTGCAATGGGAAAATCTATATATCAATATCAATATCATCTGTGGCCACTCGAGGAATTACTCCCATCAGTAGGTGCAATGGGAAAACCCTAGAGGAATTACTCCCGTCAATAAGTGCAATGGGGAAACCTCTATACAGTATAATCACAGTATCACAATAGAGCTTGATTTAGGGATTGACAACATTTTCAAGTACTCCATTTTTTTCTATTTTTCTTAACATATAATGCCAATTAAATATTAGTATCCCAAATAACAATATTCCAAATGAAATAAATACGCATTAGCTCGTTTAACTATGACATCAAAACATAATTATGTTACTTTTAACAACCAAGCAGCATTACTAACCTATAATATAAATTCATAACACGTTGCATAATCATTTAAACATGAAAAATTTATAAACCTGAACATATAATAATAAAAATAAATACACAATCAACAAACAGATCATATGAGTTGATCCCCTTTCACCTTAATTACGAGTCAATAAAATTTCTCTGCTTCCCTCTTTTCCTTTTCTGCTAATAGTAACTTTTTTTTATAATTATCACATTAAAATCCACATAAACATGCACATTTATTTCATATAAATATACATTAAAGATTTTACCCTTTTTTTTTCTTGGACGAGCTTCTTTTGTTTCAGTCGCAAGACAGAGCGCACAAGCCAACCGACTAATCGACTATCACATAGAATAAAAAAAGAAAACATGATCAAAATTTTTTTTATATACATATACATATTTATTATTATTATTTTTCCTTACCTCCTCCTCCTCCTCCTCCTCCCAGGGCACGGCAAGATGTCCTTCTTCCTTCAGGCTCACGACAGAGCACTCCAGAGGCAGCCATTGAATAAAAATAAATGCCTTTGATTTTATCCAAATAATTGGGATAATTGCATTTTGGTTCCCATAGTTTCACTTCCTTATAAATAGGTCCAAAATTATTATTTTTAGTTCCAATTTTTCTCATATTAAACCCAACTCAATTTTAATACATTTTAAATCCTATTTTGAGTTACATTATACTATTAAAAATATTTATAATATTATTTAAATATTAACTTTTTTATAATAAATTTAATGCAAAAATTTAATTGCACTTTATATTTAAAATTTGAAATTTAACACCCGAATATTATAAAGGTGGTCTTGCCATCTTATTCTTATAGGAAGTTGGTCAGTCCTCCTGCAACTGTAAAACCAGCCGGACTATTCTCCCTTCATAGGAGGGAGCAAATTAAAACAAACTGAACTATCCTCCTCCAGTGTCGAACTGTTCGCCTTGATAGCTTTTTACATTTTTCATATTTTCAAATTTAAATTCCTCCTAATTTTTTGGATCATTGTGGGAGGTCCCAACCAACTTCTACAAAGAGGAAACAACTCTATTTGAGGGACGGAACGTCGATTTGAAAGGGAAATGCTTTTTGATGCATATTACAAGTGTTGAAGACTAAAGTTCCACTAGAGGTGCAACTGTGCAAGTGAAGGTTGAAGAACCAGGTTTCAGTCAATTTTCAGAGCAAAGTAGGTGGCCGCAGCTTCGAGGAGGAAAAGGTGCTGATCTCCTCATATTTTAAACGTAGTTGGAGGTACCTCACATTTAGATCTTTCCTCCTAGAATTTATCGTATTTTCTTATCTCATTGTTCATTTTGTTCTAACCTATGCACCTTATGTTTGTTGTTCTTATGTAATTCTATACTTGTAAACATTGGACTTATTATTCCCTTGGTTTATAAGTGTTCTTTGCTTTAATGTTATAAGATTCTATTGGATGTTTATAATGTGGCATGATTTCCTTTATACTTTCTATGTATTTGTGTGTAATATATTTTATCTTTTGTTTGGTGTAATTTATGTGAGTTTAATTTGATCTTAAGGCCTCGTTTGGTTCGAGGTAAGATTTTTGCCCAACACAAATTTCAACTATAAGAATCAACTTTATTTCATATCCAATACAAATATGAATATTAGAATTGAAAGTATTTCCCATTTTACACACTTTCTAATAGTAAAATAAATTTCTCTCTCATTAAACTTAAAAAATAAAATAATTTTTTTTCCATGTCTAAAAAAAAAGCTCGAACCAAACGAGGCCTTTAGACTATTTGCATAAAATACCTGTCAAAATCATTACCTTGATGATCATGAAACGTTGCATTTACATGTTACATAGCATATAGTTTAGGAGACCTAAATAGAACTTAAGTATAAGTTTCTTTACATCATTTTCTCACAAACTCTAATTAGTTCCCTAAGATTTCCTTTCAACATAAGAAAGGTCTCTAGAAGATCTATTTTCTTAGTAAAAATAGGATAATTGGCACTTTGATCCTTATATTTAGACATTCACTTTAAAATCTTATCGTCGGCGGTCATCAACACCCATGCAAAGCTCCTTGATGCCAAGTAAAAGAAGAGGAAGTGCTAGATGCTGCCCTTGAACCTCATTCGAAACAACTCTCGAAGTTCTCGAAGAAGGCACGATGGAACGTAAGTGGCCTTTCCGTAAGCCAAGACATCAGCTCAATTGCTCGATTGAACAGGTCTACGCTACTGCACACAAGGAGAGGCTAATCCCCCGTTCATAAAAAAAACCAGAGGCTCCTCTGAGCTCTAACCCAAATAACTACTACTCTTATCAATGTCGGTCCTTGATGACAATGATAAATCTTCTACATAGATGAGTCACCTCTGGCAGAGGTTGAGATGAAGACGCCCTAGCCCAGGTTGCTGTCTCAAAATTGTACAAGACGTACCCTAGCTCTTATACAAGTTGTTACATCATAGAACTCAAAATTAAACCTTTGATTTTGGATTGCAGAAAGCCAAGCAAGCTGAGCAAGTAGTGCATGCAACAAAAGCAGTTCGTCCGAAGAAGATGATGAACATTGAACAACGATCAAAAGAAAAAGGAGAGATTTTGAAGAAAGATTTGAAGACGGGAAGATCAAATCAGAGGAAAATCGGTTGAACCATTCATTCTGGTCAAATCAATCACAATCAATCACAACACAGTTATTATGACATAAAAATCAAAATGGAAATTTTGATTTGTTTGCAGAATGCCACGCAAGATCAGCTTATGGTGTAGCAAATCCACCGAAGAAGATGACGAACATTGATTAGCAATTACTTAGAGAGGAAAAAGATGGAATTTTGGAGAAAGATCCCACCAGTCTTCTTCCAACTCTTCATCTACAGGTTTCATAATGCCTGCAAGACTGCCCAATAACATATGCAGATCTTTATCTTTCATTTCAAATATGATTCCTAATAGTTGTCGGAGCCGAGATGATGCCATAGGCCAACTTTTGTAATCAACTCATGATTCCAAAGTTCTAGCTAGGCTAGACTAGCTTGCTTTCTAGGTTGAGGAACCCATGACTCTTCTTGTACAAAGCTATGCCTCCTTCCTTCAGATGGCAAACACTCGCTGCCAAGTCCACAGGTGAGCAATGGATGTCCATTTTTCTGCCTCATCTGCTCACTTAAAAGAGTCCCAAATGACAACCATGAGTACACACACCTTATCTTCCATCTCCTTCAGCCTCTCCTCCATCTCCGCAATACCAACCTCCTGTGTGCCCGAACATTTTCTCCTTGGGGGAATCCACCTACCTATTCCCTTTTAATTCTTTTTCCAACTTAGTGATGCAGGACCTAAGCATGCATGACTCCCCGTGACTACTTCGTCCCTCCTCAATTTATCATACAAGGGCTTCATTGTCACTTGCAGTGAGGAGATCAAATCCTCCTCCATCTTTCCTCCTCGAGGGAATTGAGACAGCAAGCTTGAGGTAGTATCTCTCTCCTCCTTTACCTTTTGCTCCCACATCTTAGCCCCCTCACTAGAGCGCTTATCCATCTCTTCAAGCTTCCTACAACTTATGAAGTGGGCCTTGCTGGCTTCTTTCTCTTCCGCCAATTACTTCTTGTAGGACTCGTTAGTCCTAAGCAATTCATCTTCTCAAGATTGGTCCGTTATTATCTCAACAACCTTTGGAACTCTTCTTACTGTTTATTAGCCTTGGCATCTAATTCTTGTTGGGCCTTCACCAACCCCCAAACTAACTTCTCCCTTTGGATGTCCATCCAAGCGACCACCACTGGGTGATTCATAAACTACCAAAGGGAGACAAATGCTGTGAGTGACAACATAATAGTCTTGTGTCAACACGAAGCTTGAGAAGCACTTTGAAACTAGCAGCAAGTCCATATGAGTAACAAAAGGTCTCCATTTGATAGGTTCTCCATGTCTTGTAGCCAAGCTTGCCGAAAATGACCAACCACAGTGCTACAATGTCCACCAGAAAGTGCCTCAATATGCATTCATTTCTCCTAAAGATAGGGTGCAGTGGTAAGCTTCCTCCAAGGCTGAAGAGTTGACACACATAGCATCATTACCCAAGACCAACAATTTTATCAAAGACTTGTCTAGTCAGCAAAGTCCAAATGACATGTTGGCAACTCCCAAGCTAGACAACCCACAACAACAATATGTTGGAGCGTCCTAAACCAAAAGGACTAGAGACCCTATTGTGGTCCCATGAAGCAACATAAGAACATTTAATCATCACGGCTTACTCCTCTTCCACCACAACTTCTTCCGTTTAAAAAAAAAGTTCCTCTTATCGCACAACTGAGATTGTTTAGGTCAAATTTTCAAGCTCCTTCAACTCGGCCATTGTCGTGTAAAGCTTAGTGACAGTGGACCTAGCCTGCCAATACAAAGGCTCCACGACTTCAATCTCCTTGGACATAACCACAGGATAGCACATGAAGATCTTTCAGGATAAAACTTAACTAACATAATGAGCATAACAAATAGAGAAAACAAGACTAGAAGACTCGCATGTGTGAGCCCGGATGTCTTCTTCCTTGAAAGTAGGGATGTCTTCTAAGAACATTAGATACTTGGTAATGTCCCTGGGTTACTCGAAGGATCAAAAGGTTGTGCATAGATCATTGTTGTTGTTAATCATTACCTCAGTGAAGTTCTTTTGAGCTCAATCACCCAATGCGAGCAAAGAAATGCTTTGCACGTTGAATTATGGAGTAATCAGAGCGCTCACCTTCATCCAGAGACGATGAATTCGACATAGAGACAACTCTGTTCTGTGGTCACCATCTCGGCAAGCACGCACAAGGAAGATCAAAGTAGTAGGAGGTCAGGAGTTCAAGTGAAAGGGAGACAAGGGTCGTAATGGTTAAAAGAACAAACTATACCGCCTTCATTGCTTAGCAAACTACAAAATTCAAATTCTCAAGATGTGAAATGCCTCTAAAATTCTTATCATTGAATCCCAGATATTAGGCCAGACACTAGTCATCTTTCACATCAGTAATAGACATTGCAAACATTGCCAACAAGCATAAACCATTTGCAGAAGGTGATTCTTTGGTAAATAGTGCTTCTTCTATAAACTAGGTGCAACCACTGCCACCACTAAATTGCTTGACCTATCTCACAGACCTTCACAAGGTATCCCATCTAATTTCACATTCTCCTCAGAACCACACTGAATCACATAGACAATTAAATGAGATCTCAAAGTCATAACAAGAAGAGATCCAACACATTACAAACCAAGAAGAGATGACATAAGAACTTCAGGACATTAAAAATATCATTAATTTAAGAGTTGATTACAGAAGTTCACAAGTAGTACAAGAAAACAAAAATATAGAAGATTAAAACGCAACTTGTCTCACTACACCTATATCTCTCCAATGGGGGAACAAGGCGATGAACCCACTACGACAGAACAACACAGACCCTGGAGACTAAAGGAACTGGTATTCCCTCAACAAACCTGCATCCACCAGTCATTAGATCGTGTCTTGTCACTCAACCTTACACACAATGGCGGGTGCCAGAAAATTCCTCGTCAAGTTTTGGTTTCATCGTCCACTACCATCATCATCGCCTCAAGGATAATGTTGATAGATCCAACTCGAGCCTTCACGGTCCATTTATTACCTCTCTTGATCCTCCTTGCATAGATCCTAATCTCCCTCTCGTAACTCCTGATCCTTTCAGTAGATGGTAGCATCCTTCTCACGAAGCTCCTTGCCCATCACCAACAATTGGTTGACATGGCACTCTTTAACATCCCTTCGTTACTTCTCAGACAACCTAACAAGCTCCAAGGCATCCTTCTCCTTTACACTAGCTGATGCCTCTTAAATGAGTGTGATCACTCTCCTTGCCCTGTAAGAGGAAGTCGGACCTTAAGGATGCCTTTTTTTTTCCTTCCACAACCATTTAATCACATTAACAGAGTGGGCACCTTCATTGTTATACCAATATTTGATCAACCTGGATGCTTGTTTGAAGACCATTTGGGTCTTATTCAGTTGTCTCTAGCGTCCCTAGATCTCTCAGCAATGTTCTTCTTAAGTCTTAACTACTATGCATTCCCCTTTACAACCTGGTCAAAAGCCTTTATGGTGAGGTGTATTAACTCATAAATATCAAGCCCTGGATCCACCATCAAATGCCTCAACAACGAGATTAAAGTATTAACAACAAGCTACCAAGTGTTGAACGTAACTAGTCCCTTCACTTCTAAAGGACCCTCTCTAATCGGCTCAACCAACATCTTCCCTTCTCCAATGCTTCCAAAAAAGGAACAAGCCATCGATCTTCAATTAAGATGAATTTAGGACAACCTATTGGAATCATAACGTACCCCTGATGTTGCACCCAAACTTCCACATTCAGCTGCTTTCGTTGAACATAACGTGGGGGCTACAAGTCGGCCTCGACAGAATGTTGTTGCCATGTTCCTACTATTTCCCTGATCGCTCCTTAGCGAGATTAGCTTCAACTGAAGCTTCACCACCATAGGAAGCCTCATGGGGAGGAATGCTATTTTTGTCACCATCACCTCTTCCAATTTTAGTGATCCTAGGAGGGGGGTGCAAGACTCATCCCCTATCTTCTCTCCCACTTTCACTGTGCAAATCTCCACTGATCAAGTTTTTAGCCCCGATCCCCTCATCAAAGGGAAGCTCCACCTCCACCACCAGAACAACGGTTCCTTTTGTCATCGTCAGCTCATTACGGGATTACCTCTCACATCTTTTCATATTTCCCCTGGAATCCTTTATTTTAAATGATATTTCTATGACAACCTGGGCAACGGTTTTGCAACTCAATGAATATTACATCCGCTAACCATCGCATTAACAGCCTTAGAGCAGTAAGCCTTTTTAAGCCAATAAACCTAATGCAATTTCATATTGGTAGCTCAAGTCCACTATTCGTTCCCTAGAATTGCATCAGAATCACTTTCCATAGATACTTCAACTTCTTCTTCAATCCAATTTGCGATTTCTATCGCACAAAGAAATGAATGTAGAGACACGGTATTCGGTCAAATCTAATAAACTAAACAGAAAAAGGAAGTTGAGTCCAACAATTCGTTAGCTCAAAGAAGCGAAGAAGAAAAACAAAATAAAATATATGACAAAAACAAAATCCTGCAAAAAATGTACCCAACTGCAAAGGAAGAATCGACAGTATCAAACGCAAAATAATCTTTAGGAAAGTAGTTCAGAGGGCAACCATAATAACCCGGTCACCAACATTGCACTCGTTGTGCTCGTCGTAGGCCATGAACTTGTTGGTCCACTTAACGTGGCGATTGAAGAGCTTGTGGTGGAACAGCCAATTCGCTGCCACCACCACAGATTTCTGCATTTTATTTGAGACCACCATTACTACCATCGACTTCATCTCCACTCTGGCTCGCCTTGACAAGAAGGGCGAAAGTAGTAGCCAAGGCCTAAAAACACAGAGAGAGAGAGAGAGCGAGAGTGCAACAAAAAACTCTATCAAGCTCCGATTCGGGTTGTAGCAGCCTTTTAACAACAGTTTTTTTTAAATATCATTATTTATATTCACAAAATTTTTAAATCATAGTTATTAAAAAAAAGATTATAAACGTTCATTTCACATAACACCAAAAAAAATTTAACTAATTTTATATATTTATTTAATATCGATAACAAATATTAATAAAAAAAGTAAATGAGCAGCTATATATAAATATATATATATATATGTACGCGACATGCATAAAAGATTATATTTATATATCAATTATTTTACAAACTTTTTTTAATGATATCTTGTAATATTTCGTTAATATTATTACAATTAACATAATCTGAGCAATCATGATGATGATAACCAACGACAATCAGTGGCGCTCAATAGTGCGATAGCTAGTAGTGAGCAATATGGTGCTAATTATGTGGTTGTCGGTGGTAGTCAGTTAACGATGACAGCTGACACACGATAGTCAATCAATGGTGGTCGAAGTACAATAGCGAGGTGCCTAATGCTGTGCCAAATGATGACCAACAGGGTTGTAGACTAGTGGTGGTGATCAACAGTCGTTAGCTCACGTGGTCGCTATAAGACGACGCTCAACTATTCAAAATTTATTGACGCATAATGTCACCCTAAATTTTTTTTTTATCTCGTTAGCCTGGAATCTTAAATACCATATATATGCCACTCTGATTAATAAAGAATATTCTTTCTGTAGGCAATCAATGGTTGAGCATGATCTTACAGCAACCACGCTAGCTAACCACTTTTGACCGCCACCACTAGTCTACAACCACCCCGTTGGCCATCACTTGGCACACCAATTGGCAGCTCACTATTGTAATTCAATCACTGTTAATCAATTATCATATGTCACCTATTATCATTAACTAACTACCACCGACAACCACGTAATTAGCACCACATTGCTTACTGCTAGCTATCGCACTATCGAGCGCCACTAATTGCCACTGTCAGCCATCATCATAATTGTTTGAATTATGTTAACTATAATAATACTAACGGAATATTACAAGATAACATTCAAAAAAAATATTTTGTAAGATAATTAAAATATAAATATAGCCTTTCATGTGCAGGCACACAGACACATGCACGCGCGCACTCACACACACACATATTCTGCTCATATACTTTTATATTAATATTTGCGATCGATATTAAATAAATATATAAAGTTAGTTAAATGTTTTTTGGTTTTATGTAAAATGAAAATTTATAATCTTTCCTTTTAATAACTACGATTTAAAAATTTTGTGAATATAAAGAAGTTATCTTTTTTGAATTATTACAACAAAAATTTCATATTAATTCGATTTCTACAAGAAAGCCAGAATACCAGAAAATATACTTTGTTTAATGATTTCTAATTTTCTAAAAAAAATGGTGTATTTCGTGTATAAAGAAACAAATAACTACAACTTATATATATATACATATTACTACCAGAATAAACATATTCATCTACTCAGCAAGTTCAGCACATAAAAGAAGTGGAAACGAATCAATCTAAATTATAGAATTTTCGATTGTAAAAAATATGGTCTGCTACATTTCTGTTTCTCTTGGTATACTAAATCTGGACACTTTCCAACGAGTTCAAAATTTTCATCATCTTTTCGATACACAAGCCATTTAAAAACCAATCTTTTTGATCATTTTAGAGAACTTGCATAATAATAAATGAGTTCCCTTTCAAGATAATGGCTCCATAACCCTGCACTTTTGCCCATTCAATGAGGCACATGGCTCCTTTCCCTTCTGTATATTGTGTGATCACAATTTACCGCCTTGAGTATTATAACATTTCCCCTATTGTCTCTTGCGACCATCCCAATCCCCATCGTTCCATCTTTTGAATTTAAGGGAGTATCGAAGTTATTGTTTAACATTTCCCCCGCGTGCTCAGGTTTTCCTTATTTTTATACCTCTGAATTCCAGATTATATTTCACATTCCTTATGAGATTCGTTAATATCAAAAAGGTTTTTAAAAAATGAATGGCTGATAAAATAAATAAAGATAGATTATTTACCTAAATTTATTTAACCTGCCTTGACTCATTCCTAATGGGATGAATATGTGTCACAAAATTATACTAGTCGAGTTTTGGTATAGCACAATTACACTTGTGACTATTAATTAAATAAAATTACAAAATCTTAATGCTAAGAAGATTTAAATAGATATTATCTCAACATTTTAACAAAAATAAGTTAGAGATTTGAGAGAAAGTTGGTATGAATTTTGAGAGAAATGAGACAAGGTAGAGTAAAAGTAAGTATGAGGTGAGCATGAGAATAAAAAAAAAAAGAATACATGTGAATGAAATGATCATGCATTGATACCAAACACATCAAATAAAGTTTATTACATTCATAGCACACGGATTTGCCCAAAGATCAACATTTTATTGCTATAAATTAAACAAAGAACTTGGCACTGCAGCAATAAACAGATGATTCTAATTTAGAAACAAAACAATATGGCATGAAATGCTCTTTTTGAAAATTAAAATAGGTAGCATTTTGGCATCTAGGGGAAGAGATTTGTCATTGCAGAGAACTAAAACAGAACTATACAGGGAGAAGCAAGAGAAAAAATAATCTCAAAGGTAAAGCCTACATTGCTGATTGAACAGCAGAGACTTTTCATTCAAATGCATTAACAAAGGAGAATTCAGGTACCATGAAAATAACAATTCTTGACAGAGATGCTAGAAAATTTTCATTAAAACTTCACTACATTTGGTTAATAACTGAATTTGCGAACTTAAATATATTTGCAAGCAAACCACATGTAGGATCAATCCTCTTACCTAAGCTATTTCGGAACGTAATAATGGTTTAAATAGATCCAATGAGTTCAAGCAAGACCACTCTCTCCCACTCTCCATATAACTTGTCAGAATGAAGGTCAAATTAGCAATTAAACCGTGTACTTGGTTTGGCTTAACTACTTTGACTGAGTTATAGAGTCCATACCGAGTTGGCTGAAATCGTTAAATTTACACTATCTATTTGTCCGTAAATACATTCATTTGGCCAACAATTACATTCAAAGAAACACAAGGATAGTGAAGATGTAGAGGAATTACATCAACTTCACAGATCATTCAAGTAGAAGAAATACGACAGGGAATAGATACCCATAAAGCTAGTCAGGTAAAACAAAATCCGAAACATCTTTAGGAAGGCTAACAGCTACCTTTGTGTTTAAATCACTTTAGCATGGCCATTGCTTTGACAATGTTTGATTTGGCAGCATCAAGTAGAGGATCTAACAGTAGAGCCTTCTCAAAGCAGCTTTTGGCATCTTCCCATTGACTTTCTGCAGCAAATACTAGACCAAGGTTGTTATGTGCCACAGCATATCCAGGGCAGATCTCCAAAGATTTTGCAAACGTTGCCTTTGCGTGATCGTATCGTCTTTGCAGGAGAAAGAGATTACCGAGGTTTGAGAGGATCGAATGAGCTTGTTGAGCAGTAGCCAGGGATAATGCGCGTTTGTAGACCTCTTCTGATGAGGATAGATCATTGGAAAGTTGCAAAGCCAGGCCTGATTAAGCAGAAATTACAATTAAATAAGGAAAAATGATAACTAAACGAAGAGATTAATCGAAGCTGTGTTATTGAAGTAGCAGGTAACGGGTTTTAGTAATTTGCTTTTGATTCTACAGATAAAGTAACACTAGAGATATATGTTGAATCACTTCATACGATAAAAAAGAAAAATAGATGTACGCTTTCATAGTGCTGTGCATAAGATCAATGAGATTCAATTTCACTAAGAGAAAAAAACATATACTTTCCATAATGTATTTGATTTTGTGCTTCATATGATAGATTATGTCTTAGAAGAACGATCCCAAGGATTACAATACTGATGTAGAATTTTAAAAAAAGCAAGAAAACGCTACACACAGAAAGGGTATCTCTCCCTTGACTGCTAGAGCAAGTTCTTTTACAACACTGAACTCCACCTCCAGTAGGCATTAGTATCATGTCTCCCTCCGGCAATCTTTCATGTATTGACTCCTGAATCTCGTCTGCCTCTCAAACCAACCAGCTTCTCCCGAATGAACCACCACTAATGTTTGTCATTATGATCAAATCAGATGAAAGAGGATTATTATGGTCCACAAATCACTCCATAAAATTTGGGACTGGCTCACCTTTTGTTTTTCCTTTTCATACACCCTTCCCACAGGCCCCCTTCAACGGGACATAAGGTCTACTCTCAGCTAACACAGCTTTTCTATTTAAGTATTTGTCATAATATCATCACATCTAACTTCTAAAAATATATGGATCATCATACCCACCTGGGGACATTTCGTACAAGATGTCAACAATAACAAAAGAAAATCTACTTTAGGCATTGCCTCATCATCTATATAACTTGCATTTTTTACTTCTCATATGACACAAGAATTTAACAATCATACAATCTTTTGAAACAATCATCTCATGTGGTGCTTTATTCATGTCATGTCGCTAGCCTCTGAAATTGATCAGATTCATATTTGTATGTCATATTCCAACAATACAGAGATGGATATGGAACGACCACCAGTCTCATATACAGCAAGATTAAAAGCAAGACAATGCCTAAAGAAGCTATCTTTTCACACAGCCAAAGTAGAACAAGATCAAAAGAAGAGAGAAACAAGACAGTACCCAAATTAGACCAAGCATAGATGCATTCCTTGCATCTTGCAACAGCAGCCTTGAGAAACCTTACAGATGCATTAAATTGCAGTGTCCGAAGATTGTGTAGGCCAAATTGATGCCATTGAACCACATCATTTGGATCCTCCTCAATTGCCTAAACATGGCGATCAGAAAAACCAATACATGCGTTGAAATTTTTTTACATAAATACTGAAATGCATAAAAACTATGAAACTTTTTTTGAAAAGTTTTTTTTTTTTTTTGGAGAAGTAGAACCTATGACACTTTAACTTGCATTTCTTTGAATTGTTAGTAAAGATAAATAAAGCTTTCGTAAGGCTTATATCTCATTCATAAACATCAAATATAGCTTGGGTACGGCTCATATAACTTCACTGCCTTCAAATAGATGGATAGATTATCAATCAAATATAGCTCTCTCTACCTAGAAACCAAAAAAATCTCATGTCAAAGTGTATTTTTTTATAAACTAAGACAAAGTGGAGAAATATTNAGGGGGGGTGGCAGGAGGATCTAAAACTAGGCAATTTATGGAGGCAGCAGGCAATACAACGCAATGATATTACTAATTACTAGAAGCATTTTTTTCTTTTGATAGAACTAATTGTTAAAAGTCGAGAGACAGAAAAAAGGCTACAAATAGATAAATAATACATGGATAAGAGAGAGACAGAGTGATCCGGCTTATGTTGATCATGGGAAGAAATGTTCAAGTTATACATACAAGCACTTATTTTAATGGGTCAAGCTAATCCAAGTGGATTTTACCTATAAAAGATTATGCAATCAAACAATCAAACTGCAATTATAAGTCGAGATTTTCAAGTGCAATCAGATTAGCTTTATGAGTTAAATTCATGCACCCACCCAAATGTCAATAAATCTCTTCAGTTACACACTTTCTAAGTTCTTTTCAGTGAGAAGTTTTAGGTGCAGAGACTACCTGCTTGAGCGTATAAAGAGCCCGATCTTCAACTTCAGCAAGATCCTTTTTGGTGGTTTTGTAGGCTGATGTAATTTCATGTTCTACTCCATGTGCCATGGCAAATCCTGCCCAGGTTATCGGAAGATCAATCATTGCAGGATCCCCTTCTTTAAGAATGGATGCCATCTCATTTTGTGCCCATGAAATCTGATCGTTACATTCTTGAAACCTTTCAGCATCTATGACCCGTTGACAAGCAATGGCATATCGAGCTGACATTTGATTTGGCTCCAACTTGGCTGCCTAAAAAATTAGGGTACAACATTTAACATGAAATGCAATTTTTGAAATGACTAACCAGATAAATACATTGCAACTTTTGAGTTTTTACACAAATAAACAATCAAGCTATCAGATCATGTATGAGAGTGAGCTGAATTAGTTAGCGTTCAACCAAAAAACAGAAATGACTTGAAATTGGAAGATATCATATGCTAGGATTTTTGGGTGTTTGGTGCTCTCTCCAGTTGTTGCATTAACGCAACACCTCTTGCTTGTAGAATCTATAAGGCGTTCTATCTTTCTATCTATTCTCACGGTGTAAACCCAAAAAATCACCAATTTATCTATAGCTTACTCATGGTAGGATGTGACATGTCATCACTAGGTATCGAGGTGGAAGTTAATGGTCAACAGCCAAGCATGAGGACCAAACCCTGATAAGCACTTCGAAGACTGGGCACGAGGTTGTACATCGAACAAACCCCTTGCCAAGGGTTACTCTACTTTAGAAAGGAGGCTTGGAAACTATAGTATGTCAAAGCCCTATGCCCCAACCACGTGATGGCTCACCATCGCATTCACCAACCATGAGATTGGTTAATGACTGATGATGTGGAATAAACTTGAGACTCATTCCAACTGAGAAGGACCTTCCAGCAGACAGCATCGTGACACCTTTGCACATGTGGACATCATAAAGAATAGCCATTCTCCCATGTTTTGGTATGGTGTTGTTAGCTACTCATGGTCCTCGATTGATTTGTCGCCTCCATCCAACCAGATCTCAGGACGAACATCTTCTTGCAGTGGAGATCATGCTAAGCTTCCTCATTCAACCAAACCTCGGATGGCAGGACCAACCTGCATTAACTCCCTACGCTATAAAGGGGATAACGAAAGTAGTTAGAGCCACCGTTGACACCAATTTCGAAAAAACATGCAAATTGGAAGTTGTGGCCTAGAATGCTCCTTTTTGACCAACAGCCATATAGATATCCCATGGTGAACCTTCCAAGGATAAGATCTTCCACCAAAGCCAGAATCAAGATGGAGATGCCAACGAGCTCCTCAGCTCACTAAAGTGGGTATAAAAGGCTTCACACCCCACTTACCAAGGAAGAGGACTCCACTTGCTCAACTAGTTGTTCTCTCCCTCTCTTATAATGTTCTTATGTGATACTTCATTAGCTATCTCGCACACTTCTCCCTGTAACCAAAAAGAACATTTAAGTCGCTTACGAGCATCATGATTTTATCGAGTTGGATAGCTTACCATGCCAAAATGCGTTGTTATTTCCTTCTTTTCTTTCTTAATTCTGTGTTTTACTTCTTTTCCACCTGTCTGATTCCACTCCCTCTCCACCATTGTCAACCATCACAATACCTCCTTGACAATTTGATCAATGGAGCTCAAGTTAAAGATCACCTAAAACATGAGATTAGTTTGTCCATTTAAGGCGAATTTATTCATGAACATTTTTGATACTTTCCTTGAGACTTAAGTTATAGAAATTCCACAGGATGTCTGGAAGGCATGACCTCATAATTACTAGAGAAGTTGCTTGGGAAGTGCCGCTTCTATAGAATAGCTTCCTATTTTACTAGAAACCACACGTCTTGGAAGCAAGCTTCAGATGCCCCCTTTTCCATAGTTTTTTTGTTCAATGATAATTTGAAGTGATATTGTTTTGGCCATATGTCCTACCAAGAACTAAGGGGCAACTCAATTCAGTTCAGATTAGTTCCAATCTTTCTTATACCCAACCCGAGTATAGTCAACTCCATATAAGCTAGAATCAAACCTGACTCGAGATCCACAAGTACCAAATCAAAATCGACCCTCAGTTATAGGAAAAAAGGGACAAAAGCATCAACTTTTTGAATTTCATAAGCCCCAAACAATAAGTTATGAAATTTATACATAATATCGAATAAACATCTAAGATGTTACTTGGAAAGAAAATTTAATTGAACAAAAAGCATGAAAAAGTGTATATATCAACCTTTAGTCTTCTATATGCCTTATGCCTTTCCGTAGTTGAGATATTCATCTATTAACCAATATGACAAAGTATCTTCACAATTAACAATATATATCAGAAACCGAGTCTACAAGATTTGTTTCGAAAATGAGATAATTTTTTGAGTTTAGAAAGAAAAACCATGAGTTGAAAATAGGTTTAATGTGATTAGTATAGGAAATTCTGTCATAAAAATGTAACAATAATACAACCAAAAGCATGGAGAGATTTATGCGTTGGTGAAAGAAAATAGAGAAATAGGTAGATTATGGAAAAAGCGGGTCCTAATTTAGTACTTGTAGGTCGTAGCATAAGAAGTAAATGCAAGTTTGGAAGGTCCCCAGTCCACTCACAATCTTACCAATTAGTGGTCACATGATAGGTATATTTCCATCCAACTTCCACCACCCTTGGTAGTAAATCAATTTCAGATGGAATTATTTGTTCAGCTACAATTGTTTGATTTGTACAATCAAACAACCAAGATTTGAGATACATCAATATTGCAATTGAGTGAATTTGAGGCCCGATTAACTTTTCTTTCCCTAAATTTTGTTTAATGAGATTATTAATTGGACTTGCATGTTGGACTACAGTTTTCCATGTAACCATTATCTTATGATGGCTAAGCTAGTTTGTGTTATCCTGCCTTCGGATCTCATGGTCTACTTTAGTTCGTCCGCATCCCCATATTTGCAATGCATCAAATTCATTTAAAAATGTAAACAAAGAAACCTTAAAATAGCATCAAAACCCATATAATGTAAGATGCAGACCTTTTCTAAACACCTTTTAGCCTTTGCATAGTCTTTAGTCACAGAATATGCAATAGCAAGATTCACCCACAATGGCCCAAATTTAGGATCAGCTTTTGCTGCTGCTAATAAGCAGTCCCTTGCCACAGTTGCAGCTTCAACTATATTTTGATTAGCCCCATCAGCAGCACCGGCACCAGGACCTTGAAGAGTGAGAATATAAGATAGCTAATAATCAACCAAATTAAGTTAGAAAGATCAACCAAGGATCACATCTTATCAGAAGAGTGACTGTCATTTAAATTTGGTTACAGAAGTAGAAAAAGTTGACTACTTAAAAACTACAAATGACCATAACGAATATGATTCATGTTTTTATAGTCATGGGGCCTTCGAATGTCAAATACATATCCCATAAAAGATAAATGTGACAAAATTTCACTAATGCTTCTCCTATGATCATAGGACTTCACAGAGAGACAGAATGTGGAGCAGAAGTAATTTGATAGGACAACAAAAAACGTTCAGCAAAAGGTAGCATTGCTAGCAGTCATTCAGGACGTGAGCAATGATCTTAGAAAAAGCAGGACTTGGCAAAAATGAATCACGAGGAGGATTTGAAAATACAACTCCAAACAATTAAGAAATTTAAAAAGATCTGAGCAAATTACTTACTTCATATGGATACCACTAATTAATGAACTTCAGTTTCCTATTGGCTGTGCAGACGTATTTTCCAACCATAGAAAAGCAATCATATTAAAGATCCCATGTTGTAGACAAGACAATGTTTAGAAAAAAGAGAGAAAAAACAAGAGCAAAGGTTGATATGTGAAATTTTAAAACAATACAAGCAACAATTTTACATTCAAAATTTTAACTGAATACCGCACCCAAAAAAAACGACTATGAACAGAACAAAATTGGGTAGCACACCTGCAATAACTGACCCATATCTACACAGAAGGAAAGTTGCATAGTTCACCAAAGACGCAGGATGGTTTTGGTCTTTCAGGATCAAGTTCTGAAAGCATTTTGCTGAAAGTTCCATATTTCCACTATAATAAGAAAATAGAAATCATCAATTACACTGCCAAATTTGAAAAACAAAAGTATGTGCCAAGCTTATAAATACAACAACAACAAAGTCTTAATCCAAACTAGTAGGGGTTGGCTATGCCAATCATATAAATAATCAATTAGAAATGGTCGGACCAGTCAATGTGGATAATAGTATAAAGCACCTAACATTGAAAGTAAAATTCGGGGAAATCATGAAAAAATAAAAATAAGCTCACCTATAAACTACGGAAAGTACATGATGGCCATGGCACAGATTTTAAGCCAGACGCTTATTAATTGGCAACAATAAAATGATCCGATCAAGCATTAGGCAGTTCACTGTTTATAAAATGATTTCTACAATTAATAATTCTTTTTACATAATAAATTAATGAGAAGTCATTATAATATTACTATAAATTTCTTTCTTAAATCTAATATTTTTGATACAGTAAGCTTCATGATGAAAAATCTAGACTTAGGAGAAATATTAATGTAACGTGAGAGAAACAGCAGAATCGAAGAAAATAGTAGGAATCCAACATAAATTTCAAGCCAAACTAGGTTATAAAGATGGAACTAAGGCCAAAGCATCATAACATAGGAACACAGTTTATATTTACCGGCAACTCTGGTATGTGCTTAATTTGAATGAGTAAATCATGCAAAGTAGTGCATTACCAACATTGTTTTTAAGTTAAAGTTGACTGATACTAATTATATGGCACTGACGATGCATACACATTTTGGATTCAAAGTGAATGAGTGTTGAAATCTTGCTCTAAACAAACCATTCTTTCCAGGCATTTCTATGCAATTGTCTCATCATGGTCTTCAAATCAAGAGATGACACAAAGCCATTTGACATCATCGCTATAATGTTTCGACTACAGAAGAGAGTAAGACATTATTTTTTTACCTAGATTTTCCTTAGCTTGCCATTCTAACTAACACACCATATAAAAAGAAAATCAAAAAATGCCGCCACTACAAACAACACAAATATAGACGTAGTCCTTCAATATGCTTCACGCCAGGAACTAAACTTATTTTAAAAAACTTACACTAGTGTCACTGCTGTCGATGTCTTTCTACATTCTTGCACATTGGGAAACAGTGGGTTAGTGTCATTTTCTCATATAGTTTGATTTTATTTGCCGCTCATTTTTAGCACCTTAAATGTGGATGCTACTTATTCGTTTGTTAATATAATTAATTTAATGTATTTGAATGTTAAGAGCATAACAAATCAATCTCTCACTATGAAAGAAATTAAGTACTACAAAAATGAGAATGTAGAGATTAATACTTTTAATAACTACAGATAATGAAAATAAGAAATCCTGATCCTATGGAGAATATTAAGAGCAATATCCATTAAGATAAGATGGAAGAATAGACTTACATGGTTGTTTTAGGCATGTAATGGAGAAAGTTGAAGAACCATTATTGCTTATGAAAAAAGAGTTAGACCAAAAGCTGATAAAATTTACTAAATAAATTAGTATGAGCTAGGAATCAACTGCAAATATTGTGCAAATAGAATAATTGGTGAAAAAGGATTCATAAAGCCAACCTTGAGATAGGATAAGGATCTTGATGATAAGGGCAATAATATAGTCAAGATGGTGATGATGACAACGATGATGAACAAATATATAAATTGCAAAAAAGTTTGAGTGTGCAAGTGGATGAATATTAGTGTGTCCGCTTTTGTCATAGATTTACAAATGAATGTGTACTTGAGTTTCATAATTTTAGGAAATTACAAGAAGTGTATTTCAAATAAAATATTCACCCCACAACCCATAATACACCCCCAAACCAAGTGCGTGCTAGGATGATAGCCAGTATATGAAGACACTAGGATAAACTTTAATACATTCAATCAAGATTCATACTTGCAATAGGTATTGGTAAACAGGAGGATGAGGTAGTAGTTATGGCATGCAAAACAAAACAAAAATTTAGATGAAGCACTAACATTATAATAAATAAGAGGACAAATACTTGGGATGTGTTTATGTTTCCAAAGTGTGTTGCAAGGTTGTAAAAGCTCTTGTTTGCTTGGAGATTTTTTTTGTTGGGAGAGGAAAATACTATTGATATTTGTATATGATGTGAAATAAAATTATTTTATCATTAGGATTTGTGCCGAATATAAAATAAAGTTAAAGTTTTAACAAAATAAGTGTAGTATACGAAATAAAGTTGTTTTTTAATATTAGGATCTACATAAGATGTGAAATAAAGTTGAATTTTATATTTAAATTCATGTTAAATGTGAAACTGATTGAAAAGAAATAGAGGGTTTTTTTAAGGCCCTAAACAAATAAGGCCACAAGCCCCAACAAACAAGATAAAGAAAAATGGCACCTCTGTAAGTAGGCAATTCCTAGATTAGCAATGGAGTCCAAATAGTCTGGAGTGATGGCCAATATAGACGATAAGATCGCAATCGCACTCTGAAAAAAATTAGAATATAACAGCAGTACAAAAGTTAGATGAAAATTATAGGTTAGCGTAACATTTAATAGTCACATGTAAAATAGCTAAATTAAATATTATAGTGAATAAAAACCTGGGGACGACCAGTCCTAAGAAGTATCAGACCAAGTGTGTTCCAAATTGTTGGTTGCTTAGCATCTGAGTTCATTGAATCTTTCAACCTTGAAATGATCTCTTCTAGTTCACCAGAGTCAAGTTCTTTATCTGAGCTATCACCTGAATTTGCTTGTAAAATGCACTGCATAAAAAATATATATCATAAAACTTAATATTTAAAAATTTGTTTTTTAGAAAACAAAAACAAGGGGCAAAAGAAAAAGGCTCTGCATGACATGTTAAAGCACCTGCGCATGGTGTATCTGTATTAGAGAAAGCAAATTTGGTCTGCGAATTTCATCATCATCTTTTTGCACTATCTCTGATGCTTTCTCAAATGCTGCAACTGCCTGACGAGTAGTAAGAATGCTTAAGATAAACAATACTGTTGAAAATAACATAGATGCAAAGCAGTGTCTCAGATATAATAGTAACCTTTTGAGGTTGACCCAATCTCTGATACATCAAACCAAGTATATAGTGTGCATGAGCATTTTTTGGCATCTTCCGTGCAACATGTATTAAGCCCTAAGAAAATCATTCAACAACATCAAAACCCAGAGAGTAAAGCAGCTTTAACAATACAAAATGACAAAAAAAAAATCATGGCTTTGAGATATTAGCATGATGTTGACATTGTTTCCTACATTTTTACTGAAACATCTAAAACCTAATTGGTATAACCTCATCTGATTTGAGAAGATCATCATCATTAAAGATCACAAGGATCTTACTCCTGAAAAACATGGTAGGTTTACTAGAGAGTGACGGAGTGAGATCAAATCTATGGAGTGCCCATACCTAAAGTAAATGGCTTGGGCTTGACCAACCAGACCCATAAGGGTTGGAGTTGGATTACTTGGGAACCAAACCATCCCATTCATTGTTGGGATTGGTTGGTTTACTTACAAGTATTTTCTCCTTACATTATATTCTTCATTCTGAATTTCCTGAAAAAAATTGCTCCAAATCTGGAGGTGGGGCCTTTGAGAGTGCTAAGTCTTTAAACTTCATCTATGGTACTCTTTTCCCACCCTGCCCCCCTCAGCCAGAGCTTTATTCAATGTAGAAAAGATTTCAGAGGAAACTTGTCAAGGAGATAAAACATGGGAACCTATTGGGCATGGTAAAGAACTTGAACGAAAAACTTAGTAAAGACATAGAAGATGGGAACCTATTGAGAACCTATTCTAAGGGTAAACTTGGCAAGGAGGTAAAACATGGGAACCTACAGAATGAAGTGAAGAAACTCAAAGTGAAAAGACAAGAAAAAAAGAAATCCATTTTGAACATGTCAACCATATTTGAATTGTTTGCTCCTGCTAGAAGGATTAATTCCTTAAGAGCTCAGCTAGTAAGGATCGTTATTTCTGCAGTTCATAAGCTTTCCCTTGAAGAACTTGCTATTTAAGATTCCATAATATATTTCCGATGATTTCCTAACAAGGATTCACTGTGTGAATTTTCAAGCATGATACGCAATGAATTTCTTATTTGCTGAAGTTATGTGTGCTACAGAGTGAATAGTTCGTTTTCTAACAAACTGTTCACTTTTCATATCACTCTTGACATAAACTTACTGAAAAAATTCTGTTTTCCAGATGAACTTCGCCGTAAACATGCTTCCATTGCTGATATTACATGTTTCGTGTCCATGGTCTATTCTTTTGCATGTTCCTTGCATTTCCAGCATCCATGCAAACAACAATTATAAATCCCCAGTTTCAAACAAAATGGGATCACTAACGTAGATTTCTCATCTCCATTCAATTCAATCAAACCAGTGCCCTCTATAAGTGCAAGTGAGTTGAGGCGTATTTAGTGGCTACTAGCTAGATCCTATATTTTCAGTCCATACCCATTCTCTTTCATCATGATTTGAACTTCCTTACATTCACACATAAGCCTCTAGAGGTCGACGATGTGCATAACCAACTCACATTAAACACCTCTCTTTCATCTTATCTTACATAGGTACCACACCCAACCTCCCCTTATACAATTGAGAAATTATTCCATTCTCATAAGGCAACACATTAGCAATTCACTGTCGAATAATAATGCGCACATGAGACCCACCTTTCCTAAGTTAAACAGAGAAGATAGAACTCCGTCATGGAAAGTAAAAACTTACGTCGTTAATGGCGTAACTTGATTATGTGCAAGTTAGCAAATTTTTTCGAGGAGACCTAAAAAAACTCTCATCATTGATCTCTTCCCTTTGATCTAGGATTTTTTGCCTGAAGAAGAAGCTCCGCCATCTACTTCAAGTGTTTGCATATTTCATTTCTTATTGAAGGTTTTCTTTTGCTAGTCTCCTTCCCCTTCTAGTAGAAGCTTCCTATTGCTTTCCTTGTAGTATTTTCCTTGCTTGTTTTGTGAAACACTATTAAGTAGAGAAAATTCTCCTATTCTTAAGACTATGTTTATTATACGAACCAGATTTATGCCCATATAGAGATAAATATGCAAAATATATTTATGTTCATACTCAACCTTTTCTAATACATACCAAGCTCATGTGTACTAAATGTTCTTTCTAATAGTATGTTGTTAATGTCTATCCAAAAAACTTAAAGTTGGGGAGGGAAAGTCATATAATAGGCAATTCTCTTATATATTAAGAATACCAATTATCACATAAAGCATAACAATATATGGACCCTATTAAGTCTTGTGTTTCATACTAAGGCATTGATTATAGCATACGAATCACTTGTACTTATATACAAGGTTCTCATATTTTAAAATAGTATGTTGTATTTGTTAATATTATTTTAAACATACAAAATGCTTATTTTATAATGCAGAAATGATTTCTCAATATCTCACAGTTAACTCCAGATGTGATCTTAGTACAATTCACTTAATATTTGGTAAGATATCATTATTTCTCCTACAAATACTAAAGAGATTTTAGAAGATTGGCATTTCCCATCTTTGACAATTCCACCCTTCAAACTAAACATGCTATCAATTTCTCCAATGATTACTAAGTGGGAGGAGGAATTAAGTACTTTCAAGGTTGGTCTTCACCTAATTGCATTCAATGCAAAAGCCATTCAATGCTTGAGTGGTATTGCTAACTGTGGCATAAGATTTAATTAGATTTCCAAAATTCAAAAAAATCTCCGACCTCCCAAATTGAGTATGCTTTAGTTCCTCGGGGGAAAGTTTTGAGGTAGAGAGTTCGACTACGTGTCTGCTAGGGCCTGAGCATGGATGGAGGTTCGCGGGACATAAAAGATGTCAAACTCTCTCAATTCTATGGACCACTAGAGAGGCTGTTTGTGGTTTTTGGGCTGTGGAGGATTTGCTGGAGAGGCTGGTCTGTTACCACACTAACTGTGTAGATGTAAGGCCTTAACTGTCAGACAGCAGTGACAGTGCCTAAACTAACTTTTCCAAGGCCAAGTATCCGGTTATCGGATCAGCTAGAACATGACTGATGTAGAAGATAGGTCATTATATTCCACTTTGTTCCTCTATGAGGACGGTGAAAAGGTGATGACGAACATGCCAAAATATATAGATAGGCCTTCACCCTCCTAAGGGGCGCAAAGGACGGGTGGAGATGTAAGGTATTTTTTAAGGGAAATGAAAGCTACTTCACATCCCACAGTCTATTCTATGCCATTGTGATCCCTAAGTGCATTGAAGAAGGGCAAGCACCATTCTCCTGATTTGGCAAAGGAATGGTTAAAATTTGCGACTCTCTTCGCTGGACCTCCAAGTAGCTTTTGGGAGAAGGGATGGTTGAAATGGCAAAAATTGTCGGGTTAGTTTCGATGCCCTTAGCTAGGACCAAGTATCTAAGGGAATTACCAAAAGATGCCGTCGGGTTGAGCTACATTTGATACTTACAAAAAATGTTAAACATCTTCTGTAAGTACAGGGGTGCTGGGAGTGGGAAGCGCTTTTGTCCAAGATAATATTGATATAGGCCTCTAAGTTTCTGCTCCTTTGATGTTTAAAGACTTTTTTGCCATCCACTAGTAAGGATCCCTCACATTCTTGAAACCAAAGGGCATAGGTACGACTTTGTAGTAATGAGCTCCCCGGTCCATGAAGGAAATCGTCTCTGCATCCTCTTGTGCCATCTTGATCTGGTGGTAGCCAAGTTAACAGTCCCGAAAGCTCATCACAGAGTGTCTGGCGGTACAGTTCACCAGAGCGTCGATTCATAATAAGGGGTGAGAATCCCTAGGACATGCTTTGTTGAGTGTTCAGAAGTCCACACATACCTGCCACTTGCCATTGGTCTTCTTGACTAAGACTAAGTTAGTAAGCTACTCTGCATACAAAATATCCCGGATAAATCCGACACCAAGGAGTTTGCCAACTTCTGCTTCCATAGCTTAGGCCTGTTCACCGCCTACCGCGACCTTTTGCTTGATTGGTCTGGGATCCTTAGATATGTTCAAGTGATCCATTATGACTTCCGGGTGTATGTCTTTCATGTTACAGGAATCACAAGTAAATACATCAGAGTACTAAGAAAAGAATCCTGTTACTTTGTTTTGTTGCTTTCAATCAAAGGTAGAGGAGATAGTTATAACTCTAAACACTTCCCCTTTTAGAGTTACACTGATGGTACCCTCTTGGACCCTTAACACCTCGCCCATCCTATGGTCCATTTTATTTACCATGAGTTGCTAGGAAATCTGGATGCTCTGTTGCGTATCCTTTGGGTCACCTCAGATGGTAACCACTCCTAGCATAAGGAAATTGATGCAAAGGTGGAGAGTGAAGATTACCATCCCGAAGGCATTGAACGTGGTCCATCCCACGATAGCACTGTATCCAAAACTTGACTTTATGACTGAGACATCACCAGTCGTATGGTGTAAACATTCTCATCAGAAAAGGAAATAGGGAGTGAGACGAGGTCGAGGGGTTGGACCCATTCTCCTGAGAATCCGTCGAGGTTTCCATCGTGGTGGAGAAGTTTCGTAGTCAGAAGCTACGTCTAAAGAAAGGCCAACTTGAAGAGTATGTCAACGAAGCTTCCGGAGTCGATAAGGACTCGTCGAACGTCACAATTAGTGATCTGAGCTGTGACAATGACAAGGTCATCGTGGGAGTGGTCACGGTCTAGGAGATCCTCCTTTGAGAAAGTGAAGAAAAAGAGGTAATAGCAGGACAAACATTGCCGAGATCGACGAGCTGCCTCTGGTGAGCCAAAGGGAGCAGGAGAAGATAGTATCAATGACCCTAGCCATTTGTAGGTTGGCCAAGTGAGTAGGGGATTCCAGCGCAACCCTAGCTTGGTCCATCTTGCTGTGGACCTGGCCAGTTGGGACCTAAAGAAGAAACTATTAGATCTTTCCTTCATCCACTAATTTGTCCAAGAACGCCTTCAGAGACCTTCACTGATAAGTAGGGTGCTCGTAGAACTGGCGGAACTTGCAATAAATATTGGGGTCAACCCTCGGAAGGGACGATGCGCGCGCATCGGCCCTTGGCGTGTGCCCTTCTGATAGGCTATAGCAAAGACTTCGGTCAAGGGCGAACCAAACTGGTGGCGCTCTGGTACTCCAGGAGAGTGCCCTTGTGGTAGGGCCTACCCAGATAGCCCTGCTGATTGCTCCCCTTGACTTTGGTCCTCTTCTTTTTGAAGGACTTATCGTCCTTTAGCCATGTGACTTCAGCTCCCTCATGCTTGTGCATCTAGGACTCCACGGGAAAAGGGGGAATTGAAGCCTTCTCTCCGACCCCAACATTTTCCAGCATGATGACCTTTGCCCGAGTGACCAATTCTGAGAAGTTGCGAGGCTTGTTGAGCTGGGACATGGCAAGGTCACTATCCTACTTCAACCTCCTCCGAAAGGCCTAGAGAACATAGCAAACTTTGTCAACCTACACCACAATGGCGAAAAGCGGTCAACATATGTCCATAAAAGATCGTCTAGCCCTTAGGTGATATCAAAAAGGACCAGGTCGTAGATTGCCACCCACATGCAGCTGAAATAACGGGCCAAGATCTCCCAAATCCAAGTCTCCATGGTTGTTTCATCTTGAAGGGGAGGTTCTACCAAGTGTTCAAGGTGAAGGACACTGGCTTCAGTGACTAGTACAAAAAGATTTTCTTTGTTGATCTTAGCGAATTGAGGTTCACAATCCCGCAAAGAGTAGGCTAGGCCCGCTTTTTAGGGAACGGGATCAATTTCGAGAACCAACACTACAAAGTGACGGACGAGATGCAAAAGTCCTCCACAACACAAAAGAATACCTGAAGGGTTTATAAGAGGACAAAGACCTACATAGCTAATGTCCCCTTCCTATTTCATGGAGTTGCCTCTGTTCAGTTTCTTATTTCTTTCGTGTCATAAAAGACGACCACAGTTGGAGCTGGAGTGGTTCCGTCTCCAGTAGATGGGCAGCAAAAGGGTCCCTCACGAAAAGGCTGGACCATCTGAGCTGGCAAGCAAAAAAGCAGAAAAAAGAGTGGCAACAATCCTTCATGGAGTGGGCGACCTCATCCTCATCGGCCGAGGTGGCGGGTGAAGAGGGTAAGGGAAATGGCCTGGACTTTGCCGATGTGATCTAATAAGCAATGCCAGAGCAACTTGAAGCGTGCAAAGACTCAAATGTGGAAGAGGGTAAGGGAAATGGCCTGCTATTTTAATGAGGAATCTGCTTCCGATGGCGGGGAAGAAGCCACCGGAATGAGTATGAGTACGAGGGGGATGTTCAAGATGAGAGCATTCCTTCGACAGTTTCCTCCCCATTTTGGGATCGGCTGCGAAGGGTGTACAACTCAATCACAGTCCTTGGAGCTCGAAGGACTAGGCAATTGCAGGAGGTGAGCAGAAATTTCAAAGTTTTAATATTTAGTTAGTTACTTCGGCATCTCACTATCCCCTTCGTAGGTTGAGGAGACCTATGAGGCTTTCTTAAAGAGGCCAAGGCGCAAAAGAGTTGAGCTCCGTCTTCGCACATAGAGAAAAAATTAAAGGAGTCTGCTCCTAGGGAGGCAAAGCTTCAGCACTTGCTCGAAGAGTCCTTGAACCAAAATAGCGAGATAGTCCCAAAGGAGTATCGGTGGTCGTTTAAGTTCAAGGCAATTATTAAGGATGCCTTGGAAAGCTCAGTAAACATGCTAGGCTCTGCTCTCCTAGACCACGACTTTGTTCAACGCAAAGATCTGAAAAAGCTAGACATGGACGAGTGTATTCAAGCGTCGACTTATTTGTACAAGTGTCCTTTATGATGTTAACAGAGCGGTTGGCAAGGAAATTTGCGTTTCAATTTGCATTTGATCATTCACATTGTCTTTTTCTCCTTTTAACAAGTCATTAGATGGCAGACCTAGGACTTCGAGAAAGGAATTACCCTTAATTGCCAGTCACCTAGACGCTAAGTATAGATAATACGCTTGGGACTTCGAGAATGAGATTTTCCTTGACCGTCAGTCGCCTAAGCACGAAGTATAATAGGCCTAGGAGTTCTTTTGTCCTTCACTGCCAATCCTCTAGGCACTAACTACAGATAATAAACCTAAAACTTCGAAAAGGGGAGTGCTCTTAACCTTCAGTCACCTAAGCACAAGTATAGATAATAAGGCGTAGGACTTTGAGAAGAGGATTGCCCTTAATAGTTAGTTGCCTTGGCGCTAAGTATAGATAATGGGCTTCGGACTTCAAGAAGGAGATTGTCCTTGGCTAACAATCGCCTAAGTGCTAAGTATTTTAAAGAAATAATATTTTAAGAGAATAATTTTGGAATTGCTTTGAGGTTTTGAGAAATTTGCTCAGGATTCTATGAATAGAATTTTCATAGGTTGTTGCCGCTCCAAGTCCTTGGGGTGGTGGTTCCATCATGCTTCAGGAGTTTGCAGGCATTTAGTCCTAGCACTTCACGGATAATGAATGGCCAGCTTGTCATGTCCTTGCTAGCGGCATTACTTAGTTTGAGGACGAGATCACCTTGTCGAAATTGCTTCTTATGTATGTTCTTGTTGTAGTATTTTGCGATACATTGTTTGTGCTCCATTTGCTTTAGGGCTGCAAAATCCCTTGTTTCTATCAATGTATCGAGCTCAAACCTTTTGTTTTGGTCATTCAGTAGTTATCAAGGTGAAGAGCTCTTAGGGTCGAAGCTGCCAGCCACTTCGACTCTAGGTGAGTACACGTCAAGTCAATGAGAACTACCACTTCTCCACCTAAAATAAGGGAGTATTGTATTTCACCCATACTCGTAGTTGGCGTTGAGTTCAATCCCCAGATAATGCTTAGTAGTTATTTGGCCCAAGAAGAACCCGCACCATCGAATCATCTCTTCAATGTATTCAGAAGGTTCTTGTTAGAGACCTTGGCTTGGCTTGTGGGTGGTGTACTAAAGAAAATTGCAGATCCCTTATTTTGTGTACAGATACTATGCGGCTTGTGAAAGTCGTGCCATTTCCACAAATGAGATTAAAGGGAATTCCAAACCAGCACACAATTACATGAAATTTTTGACTTGACTAGTGGTAGGATGGGACATACTCTTGGTTTTTATCCATTTGGAGAAATAATTGGTGGTCAATAGTAAGAAGCATAGATTCCTCCCTGACTTGGGGAATGGGCATAGAAAATCCATACCCTAGGTTAAAAAGGGCCACAAGCTGATAATGGGCAGCAGGTTCTTGATGAGGTGTCGTAGGAACTTAGAATAGAACCGGCATTAAAGACATCACTGAGCAAACTCCTTGGTGTCTTTATGAAGATTGGGCCAAAAATACCCTTGTCGAACGACCCTGAATGCCAAGCGACATTCTCCAGTGTGAGTGTTGCATTCTCCATCGTGGATCTTCTTAGAGACAACTTCAAAATCAACTTGTCGAAAGCACTTCACAAGTTGCTAGGAATAAAAGCATTTGTAGAGTTATCCTTTAATTAGGACATATTTTGATACTTTGAATTTCATTCGCTTTGTTTCATTTTTATTTCTCGGGAGCATCCTTATTTGCAGGTACTATATTATCTCGTCCATCCAGCTTGGAGACTATTCAATGCTCATTATTTTGGGGTCATCATAGACAGGAGTAGCAATGCTTCAATCACCACTTTTTTGGTTTCGCCTCCCTTGGCGAGGCTATCAACAATCGAGTCCTGCGAGGGACATGGAGTATAAGCGTTTTGTTGAGGCCCTAAAGAAGTTGTTTGACTCACAATAGATATCTTTTCAATACTATGTCCCTGGTTTGGCAGCCCCCCTTTACTTGGTTGACCATAAGTTTAGAGTCAATGTGTATATGAAGGTACTGAGCTCAGAGACCTTTGGCAAACTTGAGCCCAGCGATAAGAGCCTCATACATAGCCTCGTTGCTGATAATGGGAAATTGGAGCCAAAAGGAGCAAGAAGGCGTATTTCCCAAGGACTGATAAGGACGACTCTAATGCCTTGCATCTGTTCACCCGAAGCTTCATCCACATAAAGGGACCATGGTAGTTGGCCTTCTAGATGATGGGGCTGCTACGACATGGTGAGTTCAGCCACGAAGATGGCCAAAAGCCGAACTTTGATGGCTGCTCATGGGTCGATGTCGGACTCTCTGAGTTCGACAACCCACATTTGGAGCCTTCCAAAGACCTCAAGGGAATGCCAAACGTGGCCTGAGGGGTCGATCCGTCGCCACCTTAATGGGGTGAGCCTAGAAGTAATGGCGCAACCTGTGAGCTGCAATTGTAAGGGGAAAATAGAGTTTTTTAGTGCGGGCTGAAGTCCACCCTCTTCTCAAAGGACAGCAAGATTGAAGCATCCGTCAAGCTTAGGTAAAGGAAAAAACCCTCAACAAAGTGCGGAGCTGAGAGTAATGGCGAGGCGAGATAGGTCTTGAAAGAGTCGAAAGCTTATTCGCACTCAATCGTCCAACCAAAGTCTATACCTCGAAAGGTTTTGAAGAAGGGGAGGCACCGCTCACCAAACTTCGATATGAATCTGCTTAGTGTTGCAATTTTGCCATTAAATTTTTGGATCATTGAGTGTTCTCGGCAAATGCATTTCAACTGTGGCCTTAATTTTATTAGGATTGGGCTCAATACCACTTGCAGCAACCATATAGCCCAGGAAATTCCCATATGCTGCACCAAAAATGCTTTTTTGCGGGTTTAATTTTATGTTATAGGTGCAACAAGCATCCAACGTCTCGCAAAGGTCGTGCAGGTGTTGTTCGATACTGGCACTCCTTATTAGGATGTCATTGACAGAGGCTTCTAGGTTGCAACCCCGTTGGTTTTCAAAAACTTTGTCAACTATATGTTGACACCTTGCTCCAACATTCTTAGAGTCAAAGAGCATTACTCTGCAGCAAAAAGTCCCTTGATCTATGATAAATAAAGTATGCTCCTTGTCTTCCTCAGCCATGCAGATCTGGTGGTAGCCAGAGAAAGCGTCTATGAAGCACATGACATAGAAGCCTGCTGAGGAGTCGACCAGTTGATCAATTTTTGGTAAGCGACAAAAATCTTTCGATATGTTTTGTTTAGGTCCGTGAAGTCTACGCACATCCGACACTTGTCTTTGGCCTTCTTGACCACCACCACGTTTGCCAACGATGAGAGGTATTTAATTTCTTTTATAAAAGTTGTCATTTGGAGCTTTTCAACGTCTTCTTTTATCACGCACCACTTTTCACCTCCAAAGTTGTGCTTCTTCTATCAAACTAGCGTGTGGTCCAATTCTGGCATGTCTTCGGAACCCTTAGCAACAACATCAGAGTAATAAAAAAGTATCACCGTCATAGTGGGATTTTCATTGACAGGGAGATCATTTGATACAAGTACGGATTTTCCGTCTGTGCTGGTTACAAATTCATTTTACTCAACAAGGAATCATTACGCACTCTCCCAGTGGTCGATGTGATCAGTGTGGAGCTATGTATTGAGTTCATAACTTTTATTGTCCCCGCCTTTTTTTGCCTCGAATAGTCGCAATTCCAAGAGGTATCAGAATTTGATGCACGAGTGCTGTCGAAGACACCAATTGGAAAGTCGCGATGAAAGGATGACCAAGAATGGCATTGTAACCTGAGGGGTGTCGATCAGGGTGAAGTTGAGAAGTTGCATCTACTTCCTGAGATGGTCTTCGAGTATGACATGAAGAGAGGAGAATCCAACTAGCTTAAAGATGTCACCGGAAAAGTTAGATATTGTCATGGAGGGAGGAAAAGTCTTGCAAGGTCCTATGCCCATCGCTTCGAAGACCCAGAGGTACATAACATCCACCGAATTGGTGGTGTCGACAAGAATGTGGTAAACGTTGATGACGATGGGGTCCTCTTGACTATTGCCTCCTTTAGGGAGGTCAGCTGCAGTGAAGGAAATGTCAGGTAAAGCAGGTTAGGTTTGGATGTTATAGATGGGGGTTGCTCGGTGCACTTCGACTCCTAATAGAGTCGAAACTGAAGATAAAAAGGATAGACCTCTTGCGGAGTGCTCTACGGAGATTTCAATGTTGCCTTCACGTAGGAAGATTGCCTTAGTGAACTTCGAGGGGAGTATTTCGACCTTCTAGTACCCCATCAAATACCCCTTCTCAATGTACTAATTTATGAGTACCATAAATGTACGACACTCGTGGAGGAGGTGGTCATACCGTAGGTGAAACTTGCAGTACATCAACACATCTTACTCAAGTTTCGTGGAATGTCATCCTCCTTAGTGTTGGACACAAAGGTTGAGATGTGGGGATTACGGGTGGATGAACTAGGGTTTGAAATGTCTTCCATAAGGGTTTCATCGCCAGGTTTCGGTCCTACATGAGCAAAAAAATAGGCGACCGGATTTTACATGGAAACCGTGAGGACGAAAAAACCACAGTGCCAAGAGAGGTGGCTTTGAAAAGGTTTCATTATGCGAAAAGAATACAAAGCAATGTGTCCTTCCATTTCGAAGAGAACTTGTTGAAGAATCTGAGAAAAGAAATGATGCAGAGTAAGGTGCATATTAAAAGCTCTGAAATCAAACCATCTGCAAAGTTCTTATTCTGAATTTATAGTAAAGGAAATCATCATTGCGAGAGTCCCATCGGCACCATGGCAAATACAACACCGGTGCTTCCAAGAACTTCCAAACGATAGCCTTAAATATCTGTGGTAGGAGCATTGATTCATGAATTGACCTAGCTTGTAATGTGTCACAGTTAATGGGCACTCTCGTGTGAAACCCATATGACACATTTAAGGTGGCTGCGATAGTTTTTAGAGTAGTGTGCGGAACCCATGTGACCACAATTCGACACAACATCGTCAAGGAGGTCCTCTGCCTCTTTCTCGTTGGCCAGATCACGCCAACTGTAGGGTCCACATTCGTAGTATGGGTCCCAATGTAACACCACATTACATTGAAGCTAAAAAATTATTCAAAAAAATAAACAAAAAAGTAATACCAAATAGCTTAGAGCAATTAAAGAACTAATCTTATAACAAATAAAATCACAGTAGGCCCATCTTCAATCAACAAAATACCTAGATCTCCAAAATTGAATATGCAACTAATAGCTAGAATCATCAAATCAAATCCAACAAATTTACAATGCCCTTGAAAACCTTCTATCACTATTTATTGATTTTCAAAAATTAACTTATTATTTTCTTGGTCTTCAAGGGCATTTTCCTTTTCTAACAAGTACATGATAGGCCACTAGTTCATTTATGTAGTTTTTTCTTTACTTTTTTAATTGTAGCCTTTTTGTAATTAGTGAATCATTATACGGTGAAGAATATGATTCACCTTTTCCAACTATAATCACCTGCAGTTTTTTTTTTATTCTAACCTGTTATTTTGTTACCTACAACAATTATCTAAATAGGACGTTGATCAAATCTCCATGATATCTCAAAAGTACCATCAAGACAAACATTATTTAAAATACAACTTTACATATTATCCTAATTATCGATCATGCTTGAGGAATACAAGATTATACCAAAGTCTTAAAATCGTAACAAACTGCATCAACTAGTACAACAACATCAATCATAGCCCCATGCTATTCCAACTTGTGTAGTGTTATGAGTACATCTTGCAATATCCACATCTAGCATTTAAATTCTTACTTTTCAACTTAAGCATGATATACAGGCACCATATCACAAAGATTTCATGCACGTTTAAAACTGCAGGGAAGAGATAATATACATAGATCGGGAAATTTAAAATTGCACTAGAGCACATCAAATATGAAAAAAAGGAGCTTTATCATATTTTATTTTTCTTGACAGATAAATAGAAATTAAATTTTAAGATTTTAAAATGTGAAATGAAAAAAAATAAAAATTTGCATTCTCTCCCATCTATATCTTCTCTAAAAATTAAAATAAAAACATCAAAATGTTAAAATTAAAATCAATTTCTACCCACCATTCATTTGGATTTGAATAAACACTTAAACACCCGTTGCACTCAGCAATACATGTACATTCAATGAATAAATACTTTTTATTCTACCACTTTCTATTTTGACATAGGCTGCATTTGGGTGCATTAGCTTTTTGCAATAGCTGCTACTGCAAAAAGCTATCTTACACAGCTTTGACAAAAAACTGTTTTTATAACTACATTATAATTCTGTTGAACAACACAGTTGTTCAGCCAATAGCTCTTTCTCAACATAGTTCTATTATACAGCTCAAGTTTGACTAAAAGCTGCCCTTAAAAGGGACTTAGAAAGCAAAAAATCAGTTAGACGGGCTACTCACAGCCTTTAAGGTTGTGACTTTTTCTTCACGAGAAAGAGAGACTCCTTGACATTGCTGCTCAAGGTCTGTTAAATCCATGTTTTAAGCAAAATCAACTGATATTTTGCTATTCAATCAACTAGGAGAGCATTACCTTCACTTTCAATGACATCAGGATCCTTAACAATTACAGTACTTTTTGTTAAAGTACTGTTATTATTATAACTCCTGCATTTTCCAACGTTCTTAATGAGAAACTTGAAATGGCTATCAACTATAAACAGAGAATCTTAGTTAAATCTTCAAGAATGAAATAACAAATAGAAATTACATTGAAAGAAATTATGTAGAAACATGTGTAATACTAACACTTATTCCAAGAAAAACTGACTGCATAAACAAAAACATAAATATAATGAAGCAAGGAAGCTACAGAAGCATAATAATATATTGTTATAAGTTATGAAGTGTCTACTACAAGATTTAATTCACAAATAAATAACCCTAGATTCCAATGTCCGGTAGGTGATAAAATGTTAAGATGAAAAACTGGTTTGATTTCATGATGTATAGAAGATAGACCAACTCCAACTGCATAAACAAGAAACAACTATTAAATAGCACGCCGCACTTAAAGAACGCAATCTATTCCAATCCATGCTCTTGTAAGACTCAAGGCCACTCAAAAACACGACTATCTATAGCATCACCTCTTTCATAATGAATCAGCAAATAAAAGAATGAAGTAGCAGATTCATCTCCCAAAGAGGTAACGTTGTCATTAGAGTGGCCTACGAAGGAACGTTCCAGTCCAATAACAAAATCACACATTCTTTCTGTTGTATATTCCGTTTCAAAAGAATTTTACACAGTGATATAGAAGCAAAGGAATCTTCCCAACTCTGGAAGCACATGATAGTCTACCTTACATAGTCAATTACCGAGTCCACCATCCCAAGAAAATCAATCCCATGAATTTATCACACCAAATATCAAACAGCTACGTTAGCAATTCTTCAGCAATGAAAGCACTCGTCTTCACCATTATTTGCTTAGCCATACCAGTGAGCCAGACTACAATTATAGGAATTACACGAGAACGAAACGAAAAGGAAAGCAAAGAAAAAGACGAGAACCAAGGAGAAATAGAAAAACCAACCAGAGATTTTGAAGACCAAGATGTCCTAACCTGGCGGAAGAATCGGCGGCAGGAACAACGGTGCAGTCATCGCCATCACTATTAAGAGGGTCGAAGTTGAGGTCGGCGAGGATGACCGCCTTAGAAGGCCGCGGAAGCCGGCCAGCGTTCTCAGTTGCTGGGACTTTGGCGGCTGACTCGTCGCCGCTTGATGTCGGCGGATGGTCTTCAGGCATCGCGGCGGCTACACCAGCGATCGCTCAGGTCTTATAACATTGGTCCACAAGATCGGAATTTTCGGGAATTTTGGAGGTAGGAGAAGGCAGAGCGAAGAACAATCGGACACGCAGGTTCGGCATCGCCGTAACTTTTTTTAGGGCTATTCGTTCGTAAGGTTTAAATTTAATAAGTTTAAAATTAAATTTAAATAAAAATATTTTTTATTAAAAATAATAAATAATATGAAATAAAATTAATTTTATATTAAATTATGTGAAGAATGTAATATAAAATTAATTATTATATTAAAATATATAAAAAATGTAATATAAATTAATTATTATTTTGATAATTTGTGTAGTATGTGAAATAAAATTAATTTTTAATATTATATTTTATGTATAATGTGATATGTTTATTTAAAATTAAATTAAATTAATTTTAAATTGATAAATAAACAGAGACTATTTATGCTTTTATTTTAGAATAAATTGCCTCTGAGTCTTTACATTATTTAGATAATTTAAATAAATCTTTAAAATTCAAATTATTACACATAAATTTTTAACCTCTAGCTCTAAATTCAATTTAATTATTTTAATAATTATATAACTATTAAAAAACAAAAATATCCCTTTCCTCTCCCATTTTCATCAAAAGACCACTATAGCACGACCTAGTGCCGTCATCACCAAATATTGATCTGCTTTAGCGTGCGACCACAGGCTGGACAATGGCAATCGTTCATCAAAAGTTAAAGAATACAGAGATATTTTTATTTTTTAATAATTATATAATTATGAAAGGAACCAAATTAATAGAACTGAAAATTAAAAACTTATGTAAAATAATTTAAATTTTAAGGACTTATTTCAAAGACCAGAGTGAACTCACACTGATGCAAGCCAATTCACTCTATTATATATATATATATATATATATATATATATTACAATTAATTGAAATCTTAAATTAAAAAATCGTTTATATCTATTTTTTTATCAGAAAATAAATATAATTTTTATTAAAAAAATATTAATTTTATTAAATTTTTCATATAATTCATATTACTACGATGAGGCTATTTGGTACGCATTACTATTTATCTTTAATTTTAAAATATTTTATTTAGTCTTGAAATATGAGTACAATAAAAAATAACATTAATTTATTATTTTAAAAATATAAAATATAAAATTGATAAATGTGCACAAAGAGTTATGAAAGGCACCAAAAGACCCGCTTATTTGATAGACTAAAATTAATTTAATTTAATTTTAAACAAACATATCACATCATATACACATAATTTAATAAAAAATTAATTTTATTTCTATCAAAATAATAACTAACTTATATCACATATTTCACATATCTCAATATAATAACTAATTTTATTTCACATTATTTATTATTTTAAAAAAAAAAAATTTCATCCAAATTTAATTTTAAACTAATTAAAATTAAGCTTTGCAGCCCAGATATGAAATTACAGACTAGTTGAATCCACCTACATAGTTGTTACCGAATGAAATCATAGAGATATAGGAGAGATGCATAACACAAATTTTTTTTATCCAACATGTATATTCAAATTTCAGTGATCACAACTTGGAATAATAACATAGAGTACGATTATTTTACCAAGAATTGGGCAAGACCGCAACATGAGATTCTACTCCCTAATGCGAAATTGTGCCTTAAGTTTCTCCGTATAGAGCAAAATTGTACCCACGTAATCTTTTTCTTAGGACCATCAACGCTCACCAATGAGTTCCTTCTTTTTGTGTCGACAAACGGCCAAAGATATCATGCCAACAAATTGAGAAGCAACCTCCGCACAAATTAATTCGATGCAAGTTGCAAGCCTAAGAATCTATCCAAGCATCCGATGTTCATTTCAACATTTTTTAAAGACCTCAAGTAATAGCCTTACAAAGAAAGAAAATTTCGAAAATAATGTGTCAAATCATAAAATGTTGACGAAGTTCTTAAGGACAATTACACACGGAAACTATATTTTAAAACCCCTAAAGTTTTATTCAAACATCACAATACAGCCACACCATACATATTCTATTTACAAAATGACAAGTTATTAATAAGAAAATTTTGACCATAAAACAAAACTAGGACATAGATCAGAGGTATATATGTAATTAAACCTTTTTATCAAGAGTAATGCTGCTGTCAGCCTCTGAAGCTGCNCCCTCCCCAAAAAAAGTTAAAGGCAAAAAAAAAAAAAAAAAAAAGCAAAGAAAAACAAATTTTCTTGAAGAAAGGTTAGTTACCAGTCAACAAAAAGATAAGCAACACACAATAGAGAGAAATCGCGCATACTGCTTAAAGAATACTTGAGGTAGATTAGTAGCCAGACGAAGAGATGACATCGTCAATCTTGAGGATCATCTTGACGACCTGGGTAGAGAGCAAGATCTGCTGCTGTTTCCCAATCAGTGTCTCGAAGACATTCTGCTCCTGCATGTTGTTCATCCCCACATCGTTGCAGTCTATGCCACAGAAGGGACTCTTCTCCTGAGGAGCGGTTAAGCATTAGCGAAATAGTGAAGCTTCTAACTTAATTTATGATAGTTTCTAGCAAGAAAGAATGTCCGCCTTCCTTAATGGAATGTAAGAAGTGGTAGAAAGAAAATCAGCGTTCACAAAGCCCCATTTCACCTAAGGCCATCAATGGAAAAAATTGAGTTCCATTCTGATAGAGGTCAGTGAAAGCAATTATAATTTGCAACCAACAGTAACTCTTTTTAGAATTAATCCTAGCTATCTCGTAGCATATGTTAGCTTTGATCAATACTAGAAGTCTCGAAATAGAGTGTTGAGCTTTCCGCACGACTATCAGGCACGATTCAGTTTTATTGTCTAGCAGAAAATCAGCAGATAGCAAGAACTTCAGGATGAGTCATAATTGCTCTAGTGCATCCGCCAAAATTCAACACAGAAAGCAGAATGAGGGAACCCATACTTTAAAGGGCTTGTTTGGTTGGAGGATAAATTTGGGTAAGGAAAGAGAATATTTTATTTTATAGAGTTGATTGAAAAGAAATTTATTTTAATATTGAGAGGTGTGTAGGATGTGAAATAAAGTTGATTTTAAGGTTAGAATTTGTGTTGGATGTGAAATAAAGTTGATTTTTAAGGTTGGAATTTGTGTTGGATGTGAAATAAGGTTATTAAAATTTATAATAAATTTAAAATATTATTATTTTATTGCTTGGCCCATTTTTAGGGCTTTGCCAAACAAGCCCTTTCTATCGAGTATCAAAGCATCCTTACTATCAAAAAAAAAACAAAAAAAATCAAAGCATCCTACAGCTACATCATATTCTTTTTTTTTTTTTTTTTGATAACAAGCTACATCATGTTCTCACAGCTTAATAAATCAGGACCACGTTATAAAAACCTTGGATAAGGGAAACGAGATACCTTGATAAGTGTCTACCATTAAACTGATACGTAGGTTTTTAAACTGGAAGTTCTAATTCCAATAAAATTTATCAACTATATGGGCTTGCAGAAATCATCGATCCCTACGTTGTTGATGGCCTAAGGAAACCATCGTGATACTACCATGTTTTCTGGTTAACAAACAGTTTGAGTACTCGGTAGCCTACGTTATTGCTAAAGAAAATGATCGCTATAGTCATGCACGCACACAACTAATGCCATGTGCCAATGGAAACATTGTCACTATCGTTCATACTTCGACAAAGAATAATGATGTAGCAAGAATTTGTTATCACCAAATTGCTAATGTGGCGAGCTCAATAGTAGATATCTCCTTGGTAGGAACACCTACACGATTAAGCAAAAAACTGAGTGAAGAGCTTATGACGAACCCCCTATGTATGAGTTACAAGGTTAAAGAACTGTTGAATCAAGGCTTAAAGGCATGAACTAAAATAAACCAGCTCGAATAGAGTTAGAGATAAGGAGGTAAAACAAATACTCATATTGATAGGGTCTCGGAGATAGTGATTATAGTAAATCCCCACGACCACCCCCCTCCTTGTTGAGATTAGAAGATAAAGGTTGGAAGAGACCCCTTAAGACAGGGTTACAAGACACTACTTAGAGCAGACCTATCTAGACGAGGCAATTGGCAGTCCCCCTCTGCACAAATTTAGGCGACAGCAATTCTCTTCGGTATGGTTTAGCAAATGATCAGATTCAACATGGTTCACACTGGCCTGATCTAGTGCCACATGAATGGGTAATATTGATTTGGAAATCAAACAATTACTTCGTAGACCTATGAGATGCATATAATATTTTATTATCTCACACAGAATTGTGTTCTACTTCATGACTAATTAGCATTTCCAAACACTATCTAGACCTCAAACATATTTAGGGTTAACCTTCAATTGAGTTTCTAAAAGGACAATTATAAAATACCTTAATCTGCTGAGATTTCACTGCGGACAGTGTTTCAATAGGTTGGAGACCACTGTTCTCTGCAAGAGCCATGGGGATGGAATCTAGTGCTTCAGCAAAAGATCGAATTGCATACTGCAAAAAAAAAAGGAGAAATGCAACAAATAAGTTCTGGGTTAAAGCACTTAAAGGCTGTTTCACAATACACTTATAAATTTTTGCCTCCTCTTTTATCAAGCTTTTTCCTTATTTAATCTGTTCAATGTCTATTAAAGGTTTAACCCCAAGAAAAACTGATTTTGTAATTTTTCGTCAAAAAATGGTTAAGCTAAACTAATGACCAAGATGAACCCCAATAATTAAACAGGAAAGCCATAGAAAAGAGTATATTATGAACCTGTTCCACTCCAGGATATCTATCAGCAGCAGCATCAACAGCAATTGAGCATGAAATTTCAGCTGAGCCACCACCATACACAATGGAATTGTTACGGATCAGATTCCTTGCTACACAAAGTGCATCATGGAGGCTACGCTTGGTTTCCTCAATCATCATTTTGTTACCTGTATAACAAGGTAGCCATTCAGCGGAACCTCAAAATCAACTACTTCAACGCCTCTATAAGCATGCATCTATGTTTGTAAAATACAACATATGTCTGTCATCAGCAGTAACTTAAATTTCATTAAGTACCATTGAAGATTCCCTAAAACCATTTCTTTATGATATATTCTTAAACCACCTTTTCAGTTATCTTTGGTTTGAGCTCTTTATATTAACACTAATCTAAAACCATGTAACGGAAATCACTAGATAACTCATCAGTGTTAATCTTTGTTGTGGCTCAACATCCTATACATCCATATGAGACTACGATAATCCAGCCTCAAATAACAAGAAGAATAAATAATTATTAAAATGTGCAGGATAACAAAGAAACTGTAAGAATGGATTGATACGTTTACCTGTCAGGTGCAGAAGGAAGGCCTTGTCGAATAAGTTTTTAATAATTGCACCTTTTTATGGTAATAATTGCACATATTGAAATGCAGCTAAACCATCAATTAAAATTTGCTAATACATATGAAACTCATAATGACAACAACTCATATTAGTGTTTCTAAGTAACAAAGAAATTTTCCTATTACAATAAAAACAATTAGCAATTAAGGCCAATCTCACAGAGTTACCGATTAACCAAATGATTATGATAGCAATCCAATAAATAGTCAGTATTAGGACATTGAAAAGGAAACCACTAGTCATTCAACAACAGTTTAATAATTCATCCTAAGAATTATATAACATACATGATGGACAAGGACTAAATTTGTAAGAGCAGTGTGAAAGAAAATTTTGTCATAATCATGTATGGCAACACGGATAATAAAGTTGACCTCAAAAATATAAAATTGCTAGTGCAGTACTTCGAACTGATGTGCACAAGGGAGAAAAATCAACAGCTGATGAACATGCTTGGGTAAGTAATAATAGTCCGTGTCAAGCATACACCAATTTATAGAACGCCACTGTCCTTAGGACAAATCAGGATTAAGAATGGGCAACTACTAAAGAATTAGCTAATTAATTTGTTTAATTAATTAAGAGTGTTTGGGGTAAAATTCCAAACAAGAGATTAAGGAAAAATGAATAAGATTACAAGGATGATTAGAGAGGAACGAATGATAGAAATAAAGGGAGGATGAGAAGCTTCCCTTGGGATTTTCCCTGGAAGGAATGGAGAGGATTGTGGCAAGCTGCAGGTTGTCAAGGGAAGCCCTTCTGAGGGAAAGAAGGGTTGATCGAACAGAGCTGAAAGTTGTGAGCAAACAGTAGGTGAACAATGCCTGGTAAGCCTCTCTCCTAGGAGTTCTTGAATCGTAACTCCATTCTCGTTATAAATAAGGTCATTTATAGTGAAAAAGCAGTGGATGGATTAGGTAGACTTCATTAATGAGGCAATAATTGGGCGGCAAGACAGTGGCTGGACTTGCCCACACCGCCCGATAGCTCAAAAATTAATGACAGACACCTTCCCCTTTATCCCTAGAGAAACCGTCACATCATAGGATGACTATGACATGACAGATGATTACTGGCTAATCGACTATTTGACCCAGTCATTCGACTAGTTCCGTACTGTTCGACTGAGAGACTTCAGTCCGAGTAGATCACCTGGGTTGTTCGGGAACCCTTGTTCGGTTGACTCTGCATGGAGATTCAGTCAAACCCCTCCATGTGTCATGACTGGATGACACGGTGATTTTCTTCCACAACAATTTGCTCTACCACGAGGCGTCAGAGACATTAATGTTTGTTATCATGGCTAACAGTTGTGCCTCGAGGAGAGGGAACGACACGGCCCCTCCTCCAAACCTTTCCTATAAATAAGGGAGAATACCTCAAGGTGAAGTCCTAGGCACCCTCCTAGCTGCAGGGCTCTGAGTTTGAAATGTTATGAAACACAGGTACGACACAACGATATGGACATGATACAATACGAATACGATGATATGCCAAACTTAAAAAAAAGTAGGATACGAATACATCAGAATACAACTGATACGCCAAACTTGTTCGACTAACTTTGCTTGGAGATTTGGTCAAACCCCTCCACGTGTCATGACCGGATAACACGATTTTTTCCCTTAACAATTTGCTCCTCCACGAGGCGTCAGAGACATTAATGTTTGTTATCATGGCTAACAGCCTAACAGTTATGCCTTGAGGAAAGGGAACGACACAGCCCCTCCTCCAAAACTTTCCTATAAATAAGGGAGAATACCTCAAGGAGAAGTCCTAGGGACCCTCCCAGCTGTAGGGCTCTGAGATTGAAATGCTATGAAGCACAGGTACGACACAGCGATATGGATGCGCCAAACTTAAAAAAAGTAGGATACAAATACAATAGGATACAACTATTACATATGTCTGTATAATATATCATATTCTCGTATTTCACGTGTAAATCTAAGGTAGATCATAATACTCATACATTTTGTTACTATAATTCCAAAAATATCTTTTAAATTTTTTCAAATTTTTCAAATATTCTTCATATCACTAAAAGAAATATTATGAATAATTGAACTCAAAAAAAATAAAATCATTCTTCAACAACTATTGAATTTTTTAATAAAAATCTTAAATTAAAAAAATATCATAAAGTTTGTTTAATTGATTTCAATTTGTTACAGATTATCTAAGTAACATGAGAGTTTAAATATACATTAGTAGATTAATTTCAGTTTTAATTTAAATACGACCTAAATCAATTAGCTCGATGCAAATAAGATATAATTGAAAATAATATAGATGCTGTGACATAAACTTAAATATACTAACTTGATCAAAGTAGATACATGCTCTCCTCTCTCTGAATTTCTAATTAAATAAATAGATAAAAAGGCCAAAATCCGATTCTTCTCGCAATATGAGCGTGATTAAAGTAAAAAAAAAAAGTGATCAGTATCCAACAGAAGCAAAAAAATATCAGATAAGATAGAAAAACTAGTAAACTCCAGAACAAAAATTTTTATGTGAAACCAGGCATCGATTTATCTCTTATTACATATTCCAATAAAAAATCATCGTGCTTAAAGTATTTATTGAATATGAAATATGAATAAAAAATACTCTATTATCGAATACAACCTGACCTATCATGCACCAAGTTCAATTATAATGACGGAGTTGCTTACAAATACAAAATCTTTTTTCTATTGCCAAAATATTAGCATGTGTAAAGCTTTTTACGATCCTAATTGCGTGAGCCCAGTATATCTCTCAATTTTAACATTTACATTTATACATAAATTGTGTTTTATGTATAAGACATTCTTTTTTTTTATCGTGTGGACCAGACTAACTGTTTCAATGTTTTTTAGTATCAGACAAGTATTGAACAAGTATCGAGCGAGTATTAGATTTTTAAAAATTTAAAATAAAAATTGATACGTAATGTGATGTATCGAATACGTATCGGTAGAGTTATAAGGGAGTCGGTATTTGATACAAATACATTAGACTCCACAAAGCATCGGTACTTCATAGTTGAGATGTTGAGCAATGTGGGCCCACCGAAAGGGGAAACCTCAATTCGACCCTAGAGGGATGGGATTCCGTTGGTGAGCTTAACGAGACTACCTAGAGCTACGGATCGGCAGCAGCCTGAAGTTGTCGAGAAAGGCCTAGAGGTCAGCCCGACACCTCCATCCTAAAGAAACTACTGCCGCCTCAGCAGTTGTCAAGGAGCGATTGTCACCAGTGCCGTCATAGCTTCCTAATGCTAGGGGGTCCTTTCCCCTCGATTCGTCGTCCTCGAAGGGTGAAGGGAAAGGGTCTCTCGAGCTCTGGTATAAGAGACCAAGGGAGGAGGAGGTGCCGGTCGGTCCTCCCGCACAAAATCGCTCACCAGCTCCAGCGATAGGGGCAACACACAAGGTAATTCAGGCACCGAGCGACCCCGCCTGGGCAATGCAACTGGAAGGGTAGATGCAAGAGATCTTTCAGCTAGTTCGCCGATGGAATCCAGAGGAGGCGGAGAAGCAGATCTCTGCGCTCAAGAACGAGCTGACGTAGATAAAAATGGCCTTGACAAGCTCTCCGATGTCCAGGCCCATTTCGAGGAGGCCATAACGACGTTGCATGTCGCCCAACAGCAGAGGGAGGAGGCGAAAGCTGAGTTCGAGACTATTCAAGCCGAACAGAACAAACTACGGCAGTTTGTTGACTCCAATACTAAAGCAACTGCTCGCCGCCCTCCTCGACATTGAAGAGGCTTTCAAATAGGGGAGGTGACGCTACCTTTAGCTCTGTCTCAGGGTGTCATCTCTTCACCACAGGATACTTCCAGTTCGATGATCTAGAAGAGTCTCTTGATTTCTTGATGCTCTTTTCCAGCTCAGTAAATGCGAAAAGAATGCACCAACCTTTTTCTGCACTTGCAGTATTTCTACCGAAAAGTTATAATTCGACTCTCATTGTAATTTTTACTGTAAAAAAATTCCGTGAATGAAATTTTTTTTTAAGTTCTTTTGTTCACCCATATGTATGTATTTGTAGTAATAGTAATCTACTGAACGTCAAACTGGTAAAATTCGGCGTCAGTTGTGTTGGAGTCCAACGAAGATTCGCAGGAGTCAAGGGATCGTGGCACGTCATGTCAGTGACGCGGCGTGACAGGCGCCATCATGACCTTGACAGCTGTACGCGACACCTTGATTCTTGTAAGGAGGTGGGTGTTGGGATGTCGCGCCCCTTGTTATAAGGAGTGGGACAGGTTATCTTGTAGCCGCCCTCTCACCCCGTTCGCACCATCGTTCTGCTCTTTTCCTTCTTTCTCCTCCTCTCCAGTCGAATGACAAGACACAGGTTTGAGGATCAATGGTTGTTGTTTGAGAGCACTGTCTTTCAGGCCAGCAAGCTCTCAAATGAGTAGTTCGACAAGGTCAACGGGCTTTGGAGCTCAGAAGAAGAGTACTTCTTCACTGAGGGACCTCGAGTTAGGACTTTTGAACGACGAGGCGAAGTTATTATTCGCACATCTCCGAAGGACCACCCGAACCATCCTCCTGTATGGTTGCCATCTACCTGCAGCGTCTTCAATAGGGGTTTCCTGCAGCTCCAACAGTTTTTCGTCGACACCTGCTACCGTTATAGCATAGTGCCGGCACAGTAGTCGTCGAATGCGGTGAACCTCCTCTACTGTCTTTCAGTAGTGTTCAAGGACGCTGCGAAGGACTGGAATTGGGACGCTTTCGGCGCGAACTTGAGCCTCAAAGATTGTTTTACCCTTGGCAAAGCTGAGGGTAACACTGTCTTCGAACTGGAGACTCTTCTTTCAGTAGTTGGAGGAAGAAGTGTGGGCTCTTCGACACAACCCCCCCCCGGGCGCCTTAATGTGGACCGCTTCCGCTCGGCGTCGCGAGTTCCAGGAGTTCATCTACTCACTACGAGAGAAGAGGAGCACTAACATGTACCTGATGCGCATTGACGAACAGATTACAAGGCAAAATGTTATGTGTCGCTTGCTATTCTTCTTCTTTTCCTCGCCTTCCAATCTGCCCTTTTATTCCTTCTCTTCTTTTTTTTAAGGCCTACTTGCTCCTCCGAGGTGGTTCTCAAAGAGGATCGCGGCGAAGAAAAGAGTACCGCACCAAAAAAGTGCCCTGGCAAAGACGGTCGAGACTAAGGAGGGTTCCTCCTCCCCTGTTCACCAAAGGGGAAGTTCTTCGACGATCAGCCGCAGAGGGTTCAAGGAGGAAGGTACACCGACCTTGGATAGCGAACGCAAGCAATGGGTGGATGAACCAAAGAGGCCTCACAAACAGGAGGTCATTTGGCAGCAGAGCACTCTGGAGGGGGTTGGCACGTCAATGGAGCAAGGAGCAATTCGATCGCCTTCTGTCCAGGGTGTGACTAGCTCACCTCAGTCTATTCGCCCGCCTCCGGCGACATCAAAGGGCGATGACGAACAAATTACGGGGGCCACAATTCAGCCACTGCTACAAGATGTGCTATTGCGAATGCGAGATGCAAGTATAAAAAGTTTTCTAAGTTTTTCAGTATTAACCTAGATAGTGATCGACGAACTATTTACTTTCTAAGGCAAATGCTTACTTCGTGCCCATCTCAGATATGGTGGGCAAAGTACACAGGTGGTACAGCAAAGCCTACAATCGAGTACACCGCCTGAACAAGCTGAGTTCTACACTAAAGCTAGATATAACGAAGCAAGACGCACGTTGAACACCGTCGCCGGTTGGATGAGTTGGAGGAGGCAGCCAGACTTCAAGTCTGCCTAGAGGATGCGAAGATGGAGAACGCCGAACTGCTAGTTCGGAAAGAAGCAACAAAGAAGGAAAATCGGGAGTTCCACAATGGTGCCTCAACTAGTCAGCCGCTGGTGAACACTTTCAGGTGGAGTACCAAATACGTGTACTCCCTGAAGGAGTCAATCGTGCTGGGTTGAACTGTCAGGTATCTGCTCTTCTCTGGGAAGGGAAAATGGCCTAGGCTGATCTAGCAAAAATCTCTGTTGTTGACACGTTCAAGCGGGATCGAAATTCAGGTGGTCCATCGTTCAACGTCGGCTACTTCGCCACCATCAAGCGGGAGCTTTGGGTATTCAACGGTTTCTTGGACATCAAAAACAAACTCTTGGAGGGCTCGACTGGTGAAATCCCCAAACCAGCTTTCGAAGATGAAGGCAATACCGAAGATGAAGATGAAGAGTTCGCTGCCCCTTTGGAGGCCTAGCTTTCTCACGACGATGGAGTCGGAGAAAGTGAGCAAAAAAAGTAGATATTATAAATATGTATCGTCATGTGCAGCAGAAAAGGCATTTTTGTACTCTTGTTTTTGAGCATTCATGGAATCTTCTGAATTTTTCGAAGTTATTGTGTTCTACTGCCAGTGTATGCATGTATATCACTGTGAGCCGAATAGACTTAAGTAATTCCAGGCAAACAGAGACTGACATCTCTTCGAGTGCAGGCAAAGAGAGATTTGGCATTTGAAAATTTTACAAGTCCAGGATTAAGGTGGTAGTGTCTAGGCATCCAAGAATGTAGTGGATGGGATTAGCAAAGCTTCATTAATGAGGCAGTAGCTGGGTGGCATGGCTATGGCTGGTCCTACCCACACCACCTGACAGCTCAGGCATTAACGACAGATACCTTCCCCTTGCTCTAGAAGGACCGTCACATTATAGGGTGGCTATGATATGACAAATGGTTACTGGCTAGTAGACTGTTCGACCGGAGGACCTTAGTCCAAGTAGATCACCTAAGTTGTTCGGGAACACTTGTTCGGCTGGCTTTGCTTGGAGTCGGTCAAACCCCTCCACGTGTCATGACCGGATGACACGATGATTTTTTCCCTTAACAAAGAGTTATACAAAAATTGGTAAGGCATTATATATAGGATAACAATATAAACTCGGTCTCAAGAATTTAGAATTGTTATTGCAATGCTTAAGACTGATGCAAACAAAAAAAAGTTGGTCGGTTATTGACACGGGGTTAAAACAGTGACAAATAGGCAACTATCCACTCATATGTAAACAATGTAAACTTGATTAACTTAATTACCGATCATGATATTTTATGCAGTAAACTTATTATTAGGATGTCGAGTACATTTGTAACCTGTGCATGCATGGAAATTTGGTCAATAATACATACATGGTAATGTGATGAATTTTCCCTTAGAATAGCTAAACATAAATACTACAACCAGACACATAAAAAATAATCAAAAATCGATGCCAATGCTTCCTTTAGTAATAAAGTACATATCTAACATAAACTTAAAATTAAGCACGTAGAAACAGCTTGAATAGCGACCAAATTTTAAAGTTAACTTTCATAGCCAGACAAAGGTCAAAACTGTGCCATATGCAGCATATCATTTGATAGCTGCGATCACAAAGCTGTGATAGAAAATAAGAAAAGCTTGCTGTATTAAATGCTGTTCGCAATAAAATCTTTGACAGAAATATGGCAACTAAAATAAATAAAATTATCAAATGGTCAAACTTTAAGACATATGTCAGATATGCTAAAAGAACTTAAAGCTCAATAAACAGCAGAGAAATATGGATTAAATAGTATACCTCCTCGGATAAATATAGTCACAGCCCTGGAGTTTGCACATTGCTCAATGTACAACATCCTGTCTTTTGTAGTCCCAAATGATTTTTCTCTAACTAGACCAGCCTTTATATTCAAAGAAGAAAAACAAAATTTAGATAACTAAAATAAAAAATATATTAATTTTATAAAAAAAATTCTGCAAAAGAGCAGACATGAGAATCCAAATAATGGCTATCAAGGAAATAAAAAATCTAAAACACATGATAGAAAAGAAATATATAATGTTAAGAAAGACATGATATTTCCTTCCCTGAACGTGTTTTTTCCATCTTTGAAGTGTGACATGATATTTCCTTCTGGTGGTCATTACGTGTGCCAAAGAATATTGATAGGCTATTCAATCCATACCACACTTTTCTAACATAATTTTTCAACTAATACAGCAACAAGCATGTTCATGTCATTGGTACTGCTGAAAAGGATAAGCATGACACCTTCAGAGAGAAAATTAAGAATAAAACCACCTCTTCCATATGGCCATGAGGAATAGTAATCATAAGCCATAAGCTAGAGATTGATCTTAGCTGATGTGACTTCAAATAATGATTTATTGAAATAAAAAAAGAAAGGCGGGCTGATCAAAATTTAGTTCTATGACAAAAAAAAGAGAGATTTCACAACTCTCAGCTTGCTTCCACAAATTCCGGAAGGAAAACACTCGGTATTAGTCCAAAAGGATACAGATGGAAACCAAATGTAATGCGCGGTACCAACAGTGACAGCAAATATTAGATCATTTTCACATTCTTAAATACACATGTATACGATATGACATAGCTGATCTTCTTGCAATTTACATAATTATCCATAGACATCCAAAAAATGCTTTCAATTTTACATTCCTCGCATTCATATTAAAGGTTTCTATGTGCAGGTTGATGTGTAGCTAGGTTCCCATTGAGTTTTATGTTGGCTGTAAGCCAAGCCCAAGCCCTACTAGGTTGCAAAACCGTATAACCTCTATTGTGCATTTACAACCACCAAGAGATGAAAGCAGCAAAAACCAATAGCACAACCTTATAATCAGGTTAAGTTTGACAAAGGCAAACCTAGCTTTATTTGATACCTATTTTTCCACTTCTTACCATTTTTGGCCGCTTGTGATTTACCTTTTTTTGGTAATAAGTTGGGTCAAGCTGAACCCTGCTTACCAAATGCATCCTTTGTGATTCCCAGAACCTTTACATGGTATGGTACGAGTTTTGACTTATCCATTATTTATTGTTTTCAAGATTTCTACAGGCGCATAATTTCTTATGCCTGTCCTTGAAATGGAGCAATATATTTGGTTTCTTAGTCAAAAAAAAAAAACATTAAATGTAACTACACAGAAACAAAACACAAGTGAATTTCAAATGAAAGCTACATCATAGTTGTAAAAACCCATTAAGAAAGGAAACAAAAACACTTAAAATCTTAATAAAGAAAAACTTATGTATGATAAAGGTAGAGTTAACCAAGTTGAGCACAGAAAATACCCTTCCGAGTTTTTCAGGTGTCAACTCCTGGAACCTTGGAACAATTCTTCCACCTGTATGTGAAGATGATGATAATTACATGAAAACCTAACAATGAAATCAGCAGAAACATACAAACATAAACTTGTCATTCCTCTGTCCAAACCTGTAGCTATTGCAATCAGTTCCAATTCAACACCTCCAACCCATCTAACAGCAGGCAAATTACGATGCATCAACAAATGATTTGCTTCATCGTCAAAACCCCATTGACAAATAACCAGAGTGGCGCCAACATCCTGAAAGGGCAAATGGATTTTGATAAATAAGAAAATTTTCACAAGCTTTTACATCAGTGCAAGAAAGAAGAAAAATGTAAAGAAATAGCTTAATCTAAATGACAAGCGTTCAACATATTTATATTGGTCAAGTTCTCCCAGACGAAAAGAAAAAAAAAAATAGACAGCAGACAACCACACATATACAAGTAAATATCGTGCCCATGCAGACATATAACATTATACTCTGTACATATATACAAGTAAACACCATGCCCATGCAGACACGTATCAGATACTGGCCAACACAAACAAAAACCAAAACATATACTCTTGCATGAGCATAGGCACATGCATGCACAGCAAATATACACACATCAAGAGAGATGAGCACAAAAGCACAAGCAAATACAACCTCACACAATTGCATGGAATAACACATACTTGTACAAACAGGCACACAGAAGCATACATGGAATCCAAGGAACAGATAACATTGCAAACATAAATCTGGTTTTAAGCTAAAAAGAACGCCAAACAAGAATCATATTTCTTGCACCTAGAAGCATACACAAAATTCTACGAAGCAACCATAAAAAGCCCAACAAAGATTAAATACTATTTTTAAAGGAAATTGTTCTGGTCAAAACTAACAAGGTTTTCTAGCTGGCATCAGCAAATATGAAAAGTCCCAAGATAAGCAAATAATATTCAAAGACACATTCATATGAGTACATTCCTCCAAAGAAAATGTGTTGGAGTCAACAATTTAACAAACTTAAATGAAACCATTCTGCCTACTTAGTACACATCAACGATACATTATATGTCATCCACCCACCTTGCATTTCTGAACCATGTCATCAAAGTATTTCTGCTCTTGCTTTCTAAGAGTCTGGAACTTCTCCACAGTATCAATATCAACCTTATGCTTGGTCTTTGGCTTAGGTGGCTCAAATGGGCAGGTCAAAATAGCAATTTTTGCATCTTCAATTCTCTTTGGCATCTGAGGATGGCTCATATCTTTGTCAACAACGATGCCATAGATGAGTTCAGTATCTTCCAGCTTTCCTCCAACCTTCCCTTCTACCTTTATCAGATCCAAGTTAACATCTTTTCTGTCTAAATCTGCAACTGCTAGTACAGCTTTTACAGCAATTTCTGCTAAAGCTTGCTTGCAACGATTGACACTGCATCAGGATATTAGTCATTTTATTACCTTACACATATCAAAACAACAATAGTATGTTTAAGAAACTCCAAGTTCAAGATAAAGAAAGATGGATTTTATAATCGCCCATTAACAAAATCGTGATACATTAACGTAAAGAACATCATTTGCATCATCACAGCATTTATCTAAGGCTCTAAGAATATAGCACAAAAACATATAGGGTAAGATGATTTAGTACCAGTAACATCATTAGAGTTTTCTTTAATAAAAGATTAGCATGGCCATAAAATTGGGAATACTTGAATTTTACGCTAAACAGACCCTCATCAAACATGTCCACATTTTAGGTCGTTGAATCTTATATTAAGAAACACCTCAGCGCTCATGTCTACATCGCATGCAACTACCGGTAATTGCATATAGATTAATGACATTGGAGCCATGACAATTTCAATCCAAAAGCCAATACCTTGCTTCTGAGAATTAGTACCAACTTTACTACACTCAAGGTCAAACACAATAAAAAAGAACCAACTCCACTTAAATCAAATTCTTATGAGTGATTATTAGGATTCATGCTATTTTCTACGAAATCTACCCTTCATTGTTTTCTATCTCTAGTAATATTTATTCATGGCATCAAATATCCCAAATAAAGTATCCTACACAAATTAAGATGACATCCTACAACATAAGAATCCATGATAGCAATCTGAGGATGATCCTATTCAGCAAATTGAAATCACAAACTATAATATGCAACTTGATGGTGTTCTAAACCACAGTTAAGAACTATTGTTTATAAAAAAAATTGCAAGCATTTCGGGGACAAAGGAAACTTTTGATGACTTGAAAACACAAGATTTTATACAATGCCACTTTAAAGACGACAATAGTTCATTGACACCAAATAATTGAGAAGAGAAAATACTTTATAATACTTTATAAAAACATGATGATTGATGCATCACATCATTTTATATGGGAAGATAGTAGTCTCACGAACACCACAAGCCATAGGAGAATGACTTATCTTCTATGTCTTTCTTCTCAAGAAGGTTTCAAAAGGCTGAACTTCTCTAAGGTTGTTGATTGTCACCGCTGGACTTCACCGCCAACAATGGATCTCTGAATGATTTCTAGTTAGATCTTTGTCTTAATTGCAGCAGCATCACATTCCTACTGCTATTGTTAGATCCTTTTATAAGTAGAGAATAGAGCAATGATTTATGGTGTGGTTTGAGGAAAGTTTCATGCATTTTGATAATGAATGTAACCACTCCCACATAATATGTCGATTGAGGGCTACGACAGCCACTCAAAAACCATCTCAAATTTCTAGAATCTTCTAGAGCCTATTTAAGATTCTTCAAGAAAGTCTCTTCTTGAAGAAAGGCTAAATGAGTAGAACCTTGGATTCCTAGATGCCTCTTCGAGGATTACTTCGTTCAAGGCATCCCCACAAGAGGACAACCAATCCTCATTTGTGTGATTCCATCATCAAAGACTCCATCTTTGGGTTCAACACTCAATTAAAGATTCCTTAATTTCCATTGGGTAGCTAACCTTGTCAAGAACACCTTCTTTAACAACCATTCTTCATCGACGATGAATGACCTCCAAAAGACTTTCTTTGAAAAATATTTTTGAAACTATTTTTTGATAGGCCCATTTCGACGAGTTTTATTGACTTCTTTTTCCATCCACGTCATAAGGAGGGATACCTCAACAAACTCCCCTTCAGACTTATGAGAAGTTTGAAGCCTAATGCAACCCTACAAACTTCATGTTTGACTCTAGTTAATGGCTTTATAATTGTATCCGCTAGATTTTTGTCGGTATAGATCTTCTTCAGTAACAAGGTCTTCTGTTCAAGCACATCCCTTATCCAGTGTCGATGAACCTCTATATGCATTGACTTCCAATAGAAGTTTGAACTTTTAGCTAGGTGGATTGCACTATGATTATCACAATGCAAAGGATAATTGTCATGCCTTAGTACCAATTCTACAAGTATTCATTTAATCCATAACATCTCCTTCCTCCTTTCTATTGCTATTACTAGCTCTCCATTAGTTGTCAAAAGAAGTTTCTATTGCTACTACCAGCTCTCCATTAGTTGTCAAAAGAAGCCACAGACTATTGTAGCTTCGACTACCATGCAATAACACCACATCCAATAGTAACCAAATGCCCAAAGGTTGACTTCCTCGAGTCATGTCTCCAACAATGACGACATCTCATTGGTTGACGACCATTGATTTTTCCTTTCTAAAGCAAAACGACAACTAGGATATGTCTGAAAGATAGCAAAGATCCACTTAACTATTGCTCAATGTTCCTTCCCCAGATTAGATAATAACGTGGTGAAAACGCCGACGACATGAGCTATGTCGGGCCTCATACACGCTATGGGTACATCACCTTTTGATCCATGTGAATCTTCATGTCCAAAATCTTCTTTGTTAGACCTAAGTCCATGTCAAACACTTATAGAGTTCAACCTTCAACTTTCCAAATTTGTTTTTTAAATCATTTCCGACGACACATTGTTGTCAACATATACAATAAAATAACAATGAAGTCTTCGCCTTCATTTTGCTTGACGCAAATACAATGATCTGAGGCAGTTTGTCGATACCATTATCCAACCATGAATGAATAAGTCAAAATTCTTGTACTACTATCGAAGAGCTTGTTTAAGGCCATACAAGCTCTATTTCAATTGAAGCCCTTGGATAGCATTATGTACAATTTGCCCTGAAGGCTACCTTGACATCTAGTTGTTCAACTTTCTAGTTGAGGCTTGCAGTTAGGTCGATCAATGCCATCTTAACTTTATCACTCCATTCACTCAAAGCTTTTCACAACAAGTCTTGCCTTGTACCTCGATCATGCGTTTCTCGACTTCAGGTTGAAGGCCCACTTATTCTTTAGTGCTTTTCTCCCCTTATGCTTCATAGAAGACTCCATCCTTGGGTTCAACCATGAGATGAGAATTCTTTCCATCGAGGTTGTTCAATTAGTTAATCTTGTTGAAAACAAGATTCTTCAAGAAAGATTCTTTGTTGATGATGGACAATTCTTCAAGAAACATTTTATTCTTTGTTGATGATGGACAACCTCCTCAAATAGACATTCTTCAAGAAACATTTTCGAGAACCCTTTCAATGATCCTCCTTCAACAAGTCTTCTCAACTTCTTTGTTCATTCTCCTCATAAAAGGCCTATCCCAACATAAATGACAATATCAATCAAATTAAACGCCTACTAAGGAATTTATAAACTCTAAATTAATAGTTACCATATTTAAGATGCTCTCTCCTTTACTCTTATAAATTATGAGTAAATAAAAAAAGGCATCTAAACCATATAGTCTTAACTCATTGAAGCAACTCAGAATAAGCACTAATAGAATAATTTTTAGGGACATTTACATATATGCTATATGAAACTTTAAATACCATACCGTTGTTCAAATAAATGTCACCCCATAATTCGAATTTTGTAACAAATGTGATATGCGGATAATATTCAAAGTTTTCTATGGCATACAAGTAATTGTCCCAAACTCACATCTTTGAGGATAAGCAACTCTCAGCTATTTCCAATAAAATAGTTCATATAATCCCCATTTGCAAAGTAAATGAGTTGAATAATGTTATGCATAATCCAAACTCACATCTTTGAGGATAATGTTGTCATGCAAGTCTGTACAAGAGGTTCTATATTGGTCACGCTAAAATCATACTTCTGAGAAATATGCTCAAAATGCTCAAAAGCAATCCTCGAGGCCATTTCGTAGCCCTCAGCAATTCTGACAGGATGAATTCCACATTCAAGCAACTTTTCAGCCTGCTCCAAAAGTGCACCAGCCATGACCACCACCCCGGTGGTGCCATCTCCAATTTCATAGTCCTGGCTACGAGATAATTCCACCATCAACTTTGCTATCTGATTATCAACATCCATTTGTTCCAGTATTGTTGCACCATCATTTGCTGTGGAGGAATAATGACGAGACAAGTAGAATTTAGACTATTTTGCTAAATGCGTGAAAACCAATAACCTATGAATTGCAAGAATGCATGCAGAAATTAAGTGTACTTAAAATATGAGGATACGCTTTTCTTACATTCATGTCAATGCAATGGTCAAAGAAATTTCAGTAACAAAAATATTTCTACTGTATCATCTGAACAACCAAAAGGGAACCTCTTAGTTTATAGTTATACATCCAGAAAAATAAATAACAAATATTTACATGTCAAGTATTTAACAAACCAAAAGATTTACATGCCTTCCTAATGTTTAGCAAGCTTAAATTCATAAAAATAATTAATTCATATTGACAATTTTTCTCAATTAAAACAAACAACATTTCAACTTTCAGCAATAAAAAAAACTATTAAAAAACAAACATTTCTCATCAAATAACTAAACAAAACACTCGGAGGCAATATTTTTGGAGCTATCTAATAATCCTAAGTAGTTTGACTAGCACATAAAATAGTTTGGTTTATTGTTGGCATCCATAGCATCCCAATAGCATTTCTGGGTAGATTATAAATCTAGAAGTCACTAATATGGTGGTGAAAACCCAAGACACAATATAAACATTTTTAAAATATGATCAAGAAAACCTCTAGAAAAAATACAACAATCCAAATAGACAATAAAATAGCACCAACATTAACAAGTACGAAGCCTTATCCCACTAGGTGGGGTCAATTACACAAATTCATTGTTTTCATTATACTCTATCAGTTAACAAATTCTCATTTAGCCTTAAGTGTATAAGATCATTCCTTATAGCTTTTGTCATGTCCTTTTTGGTCTCTCTTCCTCTTTTTATATAGGCAAGGTACAATAACTCAACTTTCGTACTGAAGTTTCAATTAATCTATAATTTATATGTCCAAATCATCTAAGACAACTCTCTCTAAGTTTATCCTTAATTGATACTGCTCTAATTTTATCGTAGATATACTTATTTCTCATTCTATTCTTCATGTATATCCACCATCCACCTTAACATCCTCATTTCTGCAACACTTATTTTATTTATATATTTAACATTTAGCACCATATATCACCACTGATCTTACCACTTATGAAGTGTTTCCGCGAAGAAGCAGCAACTAAAGTACTACAATTCGTACATGTAGGAGAATATAGCACAAGTGCAAAAGGAAGCAATCTACCTACTCGTCCTGGAGCTCAAATTTCTCTGAGCGAACATAAGCTAGGATGCGAAGGAATTTTCCAAGAGGTGTCTTCGATGCCACATTTACAGAGAATCACACTTTTACAAGAAATCAATTCCGCTTGGCCCTGCACCATAGGGGGACTTGATGCCCTAGACCATTTTCAAAGGCCATCCACCAACACACGTTCCTTCCCATCATTGTTGACTACTTCACAAAATTGATAGAAACGAAGCCACTCATTAGCCCTCAATGCAATGAGCGAAAATGTTTTTGCAAGTTGTGGACTCCCATTGTTCGCATATTAGACTACCTCCAATGCTCATCACAAAATAGGGACTCACATTGTTTACATATTTGGACTACCTTTAAAACTAAGATTTCTCTAGCAGAACATAAACAAAGATTCAAAAGAATTTTCCAAGAGGAGTATCCAATGCCAGCTTTACGGAGACATCCCTTGTAAACCCGTCAAACTTCTATAAGCAATCAATTCCATTTGGCTCTTCATCATATGTGAACTAGATGTCCTAGACCATTTTCGAGGACCATTCAGCAACACACGTTCCTTCCTATTGTTGTTGTCTACTTCATAGCAGACATAAAACAAGCTAACAATAAACCCTACAGTGCAATGAGTGGAGAAGTTTTTGTGGACTCTTACTATTTGTATGCTTGGATTACATCAAATCCTCATAACAAACAAAGGGACTCTTTTGAACAACAAAATTGTGGCAGTTCTATGGAAAAAAAGGAATTTGGCTCTACTTCTCCATTTTTCATCCTCAAATAGATGGGCAAGCCCAAAGCCGCAAATAGATGGGCAAGCCCAAAGCTGCAATCATTACATGTGATCTTAAAAAAAGGAGAGTGATGCAAGGAGAGTGATGCTCCAGTTTGATGATTTAGCAGGACAGTGATGAGCCCCCATAGACAATAAAATGCAATTATGAAGCCAAACAACCAACCCAAACTTGCTAGAAGGCACCTCAAAAATGACTATCCAAATGATGTAAGCTCTAGCAAATCTTTAACTAGCTCTCTGTGAACCTCCCCAGCTTAGTCTATTCACTAAATGATCAAAGGAAATAATGGCTAGATCAACAATAAAAGCAAAATTGCAATAATTTATAGCAAGTTTTTAAGGCAGAATTTTTTGATCAAAAAAATAACTCCAACAATAGCAAAGTTCAGTCAAATCACAGGGCATCTGCCAATCTAGCTCAGAAATATATGAAAATAAAACTCCTACATTTCAGATCCATCCAATTTGTCAAAAAAGAAATGCTTTGTGACTCCATAAATGACCCCAAACTTTCAATCCAACTAGAATTTCTATGTGCAATGGTGTCATATAGACAAAAAAATTGATTTTGCCTATGTGGAACCATTGCCACAAAGAAAACCCTAGTTGGCATCAATATTTGGCATCATTTGTGGGGGTATGTGTAGCATTACTCTTGTAAAAAGATAGCCAGTGACAGAGGCACTGACGAGGCAGAATCACTCACTGATGATGACATCGCCATCAGGGCTCTGAAGCATCTTATCCATGCCCTTAGGGCCGAGTGAGGTGCGAAGAATACGCGCAACGGCCTTGCCGGCGTTGATGTTAGCCTTCTGCGCGTCCAGACCCCGCAGCCGAGTCTTCTGCTCCTGCTCCTTGATGATTATGAATGGACGACCGTATTCGTCGAACGCTAGCGCCATGATGCTCCACCGGCGGTCGCCGACGAACACAAAGAGGATGGAGTCGAAGAAAGTAAGGGTGAAGAGAGCGAAGCTGGAGTTTGGAGATGGTTGTTCGAGCGAGCGACTGCGGAAAACCTATGATTGATCTCTTGCCGTCGGAATTTTATAGGTGGGTTGGTACGCACAAAATTTTTTTTCTTTTGGTACACACAAATTATACCATCAAAAAATGTTATTTTTTAAAAAATGAAAAAAAATTAGTTTTTATTTAAAATCATATATTATGTTTTTTTATAATTTTGTTAATTAGTGAGTTATGATGGGTTTACTTATATTAAACTTTTATTCATCCCACCCCGGTATTCTTATCAAAACTTATAAACACATGTTAAATTTTAATGGTAATTTTATTTGGATCTCTGAAATTTATATACTTTATCACAAAAATTCATAAATATTAAAACATATTATATACATCTATAAAAAATATTACACAGAATATTGTGGTCTCTCTATAATAAAATCTGTTAGGTATTTTTAAAATGATAAAAAATATACTTATTTAATCTATCAATTTTCAAAGTGTGTCACCATTGTTTTCAGCCTCACCGAACCCTCGCAAGCTTGCTGGATCGAGTCGTTCGTCCCCGCAATAGGCCACTAGCACCATTCGTCGTTGCGTATGTACTTTTTAGTAAATTAGCCAAGCCACTCGGCTACTTGCATGCACACGGCCACGCACAAACTACTTGCGCGCACGCAACCAGGCGTAGCCACGAGGGTGGCAACATGCAGGGCAGTTGTGCGTGCAACTGTGTACAGCCACAAGGGCAGCTACCTACTCGCAAGGCCGTGCGCGCAGCTGCCTGTGTGTAACCGCCTACATGCAAGGCGGCATGCACAGCCGCCTACGTTAGAAGCCGCGAGAGCGGCTGCCTGAGCGGGGCCGCTTGCACGCAAGGTTGCAGGCTACCCGACAACATAGGCAGGGAGCTACATGGGCGTTTGCTTGAGGGCCACGTGCAACCATAAGGGAGATGGTACAAGCAGACAGATAAGATCCATGGGTAAAATAGTAAATTAAAAAAATATTTATTTTAATTTAATTTTTTAGTAGACGAGTTAACGATATGTTAGACAAAAAAAGGTATGTTACACCTAATTTGAAGGTTTTTTTAAAATAGTTAGGACTTCAACGAACTATATAATAATTATTATGAACCTGTATGACATGTTTTTAACGTTTGTGAGTTCTTATGGTAAAAAAGGCAAATCTCAAGTGCCTAAGTAAAATTTCTCCAAAATTTTTAGACAAATCTATCTTAATAAGGGTAAGATAGAGTAAGTTAAATGACTATAAGTGTAAGTAATTATGATTATTTTTAATTAGTCTAATTTTTTTATGGATTGTAGGGTGTATCATCATACGATCCCATATATCTCCTAATTCTCTCTATATTGAGACAAAAAAAATTGCTATGAAAAATGGCCTAGGTTTGTATGCTAACACTACTAATTTAGCTATCCTTCTTACATTATACTCCAATTTTAGATTGTACGATATTCTTCAAGTACTTAAACCAATGTTCCCTAATCTTTATTTTTAATTCAAAAAAATGATAATGTTTTTATTGATATTTTTGTTATTGATTTTCTCTAAAGAATCTTATATCGAGAACAATTGTTTTCACTAAATATCTCAGGAATAGGCTGTATTACCTTCCTTCGACATCCTTTAATTCTATTTGGCTACCACTAGTTCTACTACAAGATGCATGATATTCACTTTATCTTTGGAATTATTAGGGTGCCCTAGTATTAAAATTACTTATCAAATAGTCCCTCAATTTTGTAACATTATAAAATCTCATTGCAATTTGCTCCTATATCTTTCTCATAGTAATGCTCATTGACACAATATTTTTGCTGACATATAGGGCTCTACACTTCAACCTTGTCATGATGAATATAAATACTATATTTTATTTCTAGATGATTTCTTCAAAAATATTTAGGGGTGGAGCATATTATTCAATATTATCTTCATATTATGTTAGGTTATTTAGAAAAAAAAATAATTATTTGATTTAATAATATGTGTAGATAATTTTTTTAAAAATTATAAAATTACTATTAAAAAAATAACATCTAAACAACATAATATAATATCAAAATAATATTAAATAAAATGCTCCCTCAGTTCTATCTAGTAAAATCCAAATAGGAGATTGTTATTACCTTTCTATATTTCTAAAATATGTTGGAACAAATAGAAGACAGTGGTGAGTAAATCTAATACTTTTGATGCCATCTCTTAAAACTTAATAAATCTCATCACATTTCATATGTCCCTATATAAATGAACAAAAACAGTATTATAGAGCAGTGGCATTGGCAAATTGTTAAATTTGTTTTAGCCAAGTTGTTGAATTTTTTCCTTAGGCCCCGTTTGTTTCGCCATTAAAAATGAACCTGATTTAATTTTAAACAGGCATATCATATCACACATAAAATTTAATATTAAAATTAACTTTATTTTACATCTTACACACATTACTAAAATAATAACTAACTTATATCACTTCTCTTATATATCTCAATATAATAACTAACTTTATATCACATCTCTCACATATCCCAATATAATAATTAACTTTATTTCACATCATTCATAATTTTTAATAAAAAAATATCTTTATTTAAATTTAATTTTAAAATTGTTAAATTTAAATCTTACAAACAAACAGGCCCTGGTATTGTGCTGTCACCTAGAGACACCGATTTTATTCTGTCTAAATGCCAATACATCGCAGCCTTACTTCGACGATTGCACTTAAGGATATAACAATTGTTCCTACACTAATTTCTATCTAAAGCCAGTGATTGTACTAAATTCTCAAAGTCACATGAGTTTCTAAGAATGCATTGTGGCCAGTAGCTTCAATACTATTTTGTTACACAACCATATATAATATTGTTGATTAATAACTTTCAGTTCAGACATGCTCCAACAACTTCTCATTAGACTGCATCTCAAATGAATATTGAGATATCTCAAGCATACATTTCATCATCTATGAACCAAAAAATTTGATTGTCAATTATGTAAATTTAGACCTATTTAAAGAATGATCGGAGCTCTTTTTTCGTTTTGGCAAGTTAAAGCGGTCAATTCTTGTTGTAAGATTATTTTTAAATCATATATATATATATATAAAGGTAAATTATATCTAGATTTTTTATATTAAAAAATAATATCATATAGAGTTAAATTTTTATATTTTTAACTTTTAGATCTTTGAGATTAATTAATATTCTCATCTGACACCCTGAGGATGTACAAATACTTCATACAAATCTATTTAAATTATTTATAATTTAATAAAAATATTAAAAATTATTTTTAATATAAAATTAGTTTTATACTCTCAATCTACCTTGTGAAAGGGAAAGAGAAAGAGAGAGAGAGGAGAGAGAAATCAGAGAAAGAAAAAGAACAGAGACGAGGAGCAAGAGCAAGCTCCCCGATGAGAGCCAATGAGAGAAAAGAGATGAGGAGCTGGACTAACCTACCTCCCATCATCTACTCCCCTATGGGAGCAAGCGAGCGAGCGAGCGAGCGAGGCGGGGAGGGAGGAGGGTGACCAATGGATCGCTCCCACTCCTCTTGACCCCTGTAGGAGAGAGATATGAGCAAAATAGTAATATAATAAAATTTAATATTTAAAAATAGCGAAAGAACTTTATTAATATAATTTATGAAACCTGTTAAAAATTTTAGAAAATAGATCATCGCAATATTATTCCATACCTTAGGGACCTAGATGCAATTTACGCTAAATTTAATTTTATTTCTCTGGTAAATGGTTAGCTTCCATGCGCTTGACCACGGTGGGACGGCCAAGCTGGACTTGGACCTCTGTGGGTGTGGCCGTCGGGCCGAGCCTCTTTGCGCTCTTCAAAGCCGCTTCTTTTCATCTCACTTTCAGGAAGACGATGCTACCGAAGGACAAATCGCCTTCTCCGGATTCTCCGCCATCTCCCAGCTTTTGCCCTTCGCCCCTGACTCGATCATGTATCCTTCCTCGGTCCTGAGGTATACCGCTTCTTTTCAGCCTTGGTTTCTTCCCTCGGTTTGCGCTTCTGCCTTGTACTAGTTTTGGTAATAACGATTTGATACCTTTTGTGGTGCTGAATGCTTGCAGAGAGAGTCGATTTTGGTTTTTGCGTTTTACGGTTTTGGCGTCTGGTTACTATGATAGTGGCTCCCTTTTTGAGTTTTCTTGGGCTTTCAAGCATCGCCTGGTTTGTGTTCAGTTAACCATTTACTACTTGGTTGACGATGCGCCTAAAGATTGGTTGCTTCTCTTTTGTTTTGTCGTTGTGTTTGCTGCGGCTCCCAATTTTATGTTGTCCTTTTTTAATTTGTTTTGGTCAACTTTCCAGTAGAATGATGCATTTCATCAAATTTACTTCTGTGATACCTGGGACTGAAGAGGGCGGGGAGTGATTGTTAGAGTGATATTCATATGAGTAAATCGAAATCACCCGGATAAGGAGCGGCTCTTGACAAAGCTTCTAAGTGGAGAGGCACAAGAATAAATTGTCTCACATTGGAAATAGAGAAAGATCCTAAGTTGTATAGATAGATAACGTAATCCCAAATAGTAGTGACACCTTTTGGGACAATATTGTGAGGCTAATGATGAAAATTCTGTAGTTAAGGGTGCTTAGGCTGAAGTAGTACTGGAATAGGTGATCTCATAGGAAGTACTCAAGTCACACAGTTCCCAAAAGTCAAAGCGGACAATACCTCTACAATTTCTTTGGCGTTACTTGCTGAGGCTAATTTACTTGTTTAATGTACATTAATTTTGGTATTATTTTATTGAGGATGTGTTAGGGAATTTCTCGAAAATGGAATTTTGATGAAGAAACTAACAATGGAATAACATTAAAAAAAAAAAACCTTTTGAGAATAACATTGTGAGAAAATTTTTGGTTGAGAATAGTATCCAGTATATTTAATCTCCTAATGTGGCACCTTGAAGTACAAAGTTTAGTTTTACTAGGCACACAGAGTTTTTGCTCATTTTGTTGCACATCTGCAGTAAATATGAAGCAGTATTTTGTCAACATTCTTATATACAACTCTACTGTTGCTAATCTAACCAGCGTGTTCTTTTACTTTCACTAATTTGCTCTTTGTAGGCTTCTCAACTCTTTCTTTTTTGTTTTCATTTAATTGTCTTCTTAACTAGCAAAGCATTTATTTGTGCTTGTCATTGTTGTAGACTAGCTTAACAGAGATTCCTGTTTGCTAATTTCTTTCACCTTGGCCTGCAGATGTTCATTTGTCGTGGTATCTAATGTTTCAAGTAGATGTTCCTTTCTCGAGTTCAAAATGCTGATCCATGTGCTTCAGTTTGTCTAAAAACGGGTTCTTTTATGTACCATGGCTCGAAAAGGAGGCCGACAAGCAAATGTTTTTGATCGCAAGGCACACAAGCATCGAATTGTAGTACCAGAGTCTGTAGATTCTTCTGTGTCTGAGAACAAGGAAAACAAGGCTGTTAAGGAGGACGAGAAATTTACTAATTTTTATCAATCAAATGGTGACTCTTTGTTCATGTCAGGCAATCCTGTTGATATGGAAGCGAAGCATAGAGGTGATGCTGGTGTTACTAGGAGTTACAACCAAAGAAATTTAGAGGTTCTCTCGAGGGAAAAGTCAACTAATAAAATTCAGAATTCTGTTCAAGCAGATATGAGTGGCAAAGTAGTAGGCAATTCAGACATTGATTTGCTTTCTGACGTATTCAAGTCAACAGAAACTGATAAAGTGACGCTTCATGATGATTGCAATAATAGCAACAGATTGTTTGGTGGCTCTTCAATAGTGAGTGTGGCAACTGTAGTTGAACTGCTAGATTCTTTTGCTAGTTGGAGTTTTAGATCTGCTTCATATTTATTGGAAACTGCCGGTGGATGGATAGATCAACAAAAGCCTCGGGTCTCCCTTTTCATCGCTTACATGCATAGCACTTATGCCTGTTGTACTGGTTATGTTAAGTCTGCGTACCCTGTTATTCAAAGATGGATTTTACGTATTGGAAAACTGGTTCTGCTTCTTGCAGTTATGTGGCTGGACTGCACTGTACAGGGTCTTAAGTCTTTGTTGCACTTGGGTACAACATCATTATTTGCAGTTCTATGGTGTAGTTTCCTTTCAATCGTTGCAATGATTGGAATCATAAAAGTGCTTATTTCAATGGTGAGTATATTTTTAAATCTCTATTTGTCATCTTGGGCTGCCTGCCAGCATTACATGGACATCTGATTATCCAAGGATCAGCTAACAAATTTTTTTTCATTTTTTGGTGTATATATCTAATGTTATTTCCTTAAAGCTTGTATATGATACAGTCAACTCTAAATCCTTTTGTATAAAACTTCATGTAGTAGTGACAGAATGAACCTACCAGATGCACTTATTTGGTTCAATCTGAAATGATTGATTATGTACTTATTAGTAGTAAAAAGTTCGAGACAGGTTTTGTGTTTTTGGATGTTCTTGTCTCTATGCTGCTTTTCATATGTGGACTATGCGCATTAGTGTTACCTTGAAATTCCATTGTCATATATGGCACGACAGAATGCCATATGCACGTTCAAAACATATCAATGTCGCATTTTGTTTACAATATACATGTATATCTTCTTTTGTGAACTATAACCGAATTAACCAGTACGCATCCATCTAGGTCTTTAATAGCTTTAAAGGTTTTTATCTGTATACGGAGCATTAATAAAATATTTTACTTGTTGTGATATACTAATTTTAATCCTTATATGAACATCAAACATGTTATATTTATTGTTTTCTATTATGTTATGTATCAAAGCTTACTCCAAATGATTATTTATTGTCCTAGTGATAGCCATTGTTGGTTGGTTTTAGAATTGACTAGCAAATAAATTGACCGAGAAGGAGCACGAAGTTCACCAACTGGTTGATTTCGTCTTGGAAATTTTGACTCAACTGACTCTCAAATCGACAACCCGCTAGTGAATCCCTGACTAGGCAATGTCATTCAATAGAAAACACATGGCTCATTGAGCCGCAAATTTGCCAACTGTCATTTTCACCAAATTGAAATCAATCAACTTGATTAGATGATTTTTTTAATGTTATTTTCACCATTGAATCCAATCAAAAACAGGATTTTTTCTTAATGTTCACGCGTGTTAGAGGGCTATAAATAGAAGGGAAGTTGCTGGAGAGTGATCTTTGAGCTGAGATGAAGAACTTGTGTTTAAGTGAGATTATGAGAGCTTGAGCGGATGAAATCCATATTGAGTGTTCGTCGAGTGGAGGGGATACATATCAGTGTCCTAAGGGTTTGATGATTAGTGGGGTGATTGTCTGACGAGGGTTTGAGTCCTTTGCACATTTGTCTTCACATATTGTATCATTGCTTTACAGTTTTCTTCCATGTCCACTTTGGTTTGATGTTCTGATGAGCATTTGAGTCCTTGGCACATTTGTCTTCAGCTATCCTTCATCTATTTGTGTCCTCATATATTGTTTCATTGTACTGTCCGTGTTTTACAGTTTTCTTCCATGTTGATATATACATACATACATATGCACAAATATGTATTTGTGTGTGTACAAATATATATGTCTCTCTATGTGTGTGTTTTACTCTTAGAGCGTACATGATATGTTTTCCTTGTTCTCCATGTGTTATTTTACTAAATTCTAATGCTTTTCATTTTGTAATGTTTATGGTGTTTATTTAAATCTTGTAGATAAAGCCGTCTAACAATTTGTGCACGTTATCTTCTTAACCTATTGTTGAATTTATCTTTTTTTCTTTTTTGTACTTGTGACTATTCTTGATTTTCAAGTCATGCCATTTTTTTCACATGCTCTCTGATTTTAAATGTATGGAATGCTGAGTTATGAAATTCACGGAGTTTATGGCTATTTTCTATTTATTATGGAGACCAACTCACCTTTGCAGCTTCATTCTAGCTTAGGTTCCACGTCACACAGTATCACATTCACCTCTATTTGCCCACAACAGAAAAGTTAGTGGTAGGTTGGTATAAAGGTGTATTAACTAAGAGCACAAGAAAATTGAAACTTGCGTTTTAAGTGCTTTTTGTCCTCTGATTATTTAATTTTTCCCGTAGTTGCTGCACATTTCAGCCATAAACATTCTGCATAGCTGATAGTTTTACGCCTGTATCTACTGTGGTACATCTATAGGAGCTAATTATTGCCCCAGTACATCTTCAGGAGCTGGTTATGCTCCTGAATGTCTTTTCGTTCACATGAACAAAATTTTGAATGGGATACATACATACATACAAGAAAGGAGCTGAAGTTTAGACATTAAATGAAATAATCTACTAATGGGTGCTTTGCTTGTTTCTGCAATACTATTTCGATAAGCTGCAATCTTATGTACTATTTTGTAGTTTAAAATTTGACTATTGCTTTAATGATCTATGTCATTTTAATATAGTTAAACTATTTAAATTGTTAAGATTATGAATTTACCTTCCATCTTTCTGATTCAGGTGATTTCTGTTCTGTTGTTGATGTTTGTTGGCTTTGTTCCTGCGCTGTTGATGCTTGCCATATCTGCAATTATAGTTTTGTGGCTTTATGGAAGCTTTTGGATGACAAGTCTTGTAACCTTTGTTGGAGGTTGGTGCTACTTTTATCTTAATTAGCGTTTAGTTGTTTTGGTATCTCCTTAATGCATAAACCAACGCCATTTTATTTAATACCTTGAGATATAAACATGTAGGTGTCACATATGGCTTGCGTCTTGAACGTGTTGCACTCTTTGTGACTACACTGTATTCTATGTATTGCGCCACAAGCTATTTAGGGTGGCCTGGTTTACTCCTTGGACTTAATCTGTCGTTCATGTCTAATGTTGTTCTTATACAAGTCCTAAGGAAAAATGTGCATGACCATAGTTCTGACATTCCTCAAGAAGAAAAAAGCTACAGTGAGGCTGGAGCAGATGATAACTTCCGGTCATACTTTTCACCATCTGATGGTACCTATAACCCTTCATCAAAGGGAGTCGCTGATCGTGGTTGTCAGGTTCCTTCAACCAGTGGGAGGGAAACAGAGGCAACATCTGAAGATGAAGTTAATCGATTGTTGAACTGCAGTGATCATTATACAGCATTGGGTTTTAATCGCTATGAGAATGTTGATGTTTCTTTGCTGAAGAAAGAGTATAGAAAAAAGGTAGATTTTGATATTAATGTCCCTGCATCTGACAATGCAGTGAATTTTAGCCATGAAACTTGCACCATTTATCAATCTTCACGTTGTCAGTGAAAGGAATCTGTGTATATGTTCTCTCTAGGCAATGCTAGTTCATCCTGACAAAAACATGGGAAATGAGAAGGCTGCAGAGGCCTTTAAAAAACTTCAAAATGCATATGAGGTAGACTAGACTTTCTCAATTACTGCTTCTTTGTTGCGTAGGAATTTTAAATCATTTGGTTCAATTTACATTATTTGACATTGTCATGATTTCATATCTAGATCTTGCTAGATTCTCTTAAGAGGAAGAATTATGATGATGACCTGAGGCGGGAAGAGCTATTGAATTATTTTAGAAGATTTCAGACTTCATCCCAGAAGGTTTTTTTCCTTCCCTTTTGACTGCATAATGTTTTTCATTTTTATTTTTTGGCCACTGAATGTCTTAGCTTGGGAGTGACTAAAGATGGTTTATTTCATTTTTTAACCTGATACATTCGATTGAATGCACCAGAATGGAAGGCATAGCATATTCAGTTCTGATTCTACTCAATTTAAAGCTGAAGATGGAGGTCCTTATGGAGAGTTGAGAAGTATTTCCTGCAACAAGTGCAGTAGCTTCCATCTCTGGATTCCAACGGAAAGAACAAAGTCTCAAGCAAGATGGTGTCAGGTTCATAAATTTTTTAATCTTTTCAAAAGATGAAAAATGAATCTTATGCTATAGTATGATTTATCTGTTTGTGTTATCTTGTTATGCACTGCTGCAGGAGTGCAAAGACTTCCATCAGGCTAAAGATGGTGATGGCTGGCTTGAACAGACACTTCAACCATTTCTCTTTGGACTAATACAGAAGGTTAGTTACTCTGCCCATGGTTGTATTTTATGTTTGCTCATGTTCTGGCATATTGGAACACTTTTTCTTGTTTAATCACAAATGCTATACTATGTTCTTAGTCATTTGTTTGAATTTATTATTTTTCAGTTTCCTTACGAAAGTTGAGATAATTGTGGATTTATGTCTGATCATTATGATATAGGCTGACGCCCCAAGAGCATATGTCTGTGCAGAAAGCAGGATTTATGATGCAACTGGTTGGTTCGTTTGTCAGGTTGGTTCTTATGTCTTATTGTTTGAATATACATTTGTTTCACTTTCCATCTGTACTTATAATCGTTGCTGATTCAAATAATCGTCTAGTTTTACTTCAGCACAAGCAGACTCGTGATACATACCTACAGATATATAGTATGTTCAACTTTATCTACATATGTTTCTAGCATGCGTTTAACAGAAACTTCGCCTTTTCATATTCAGTTACCTTCTGATTATTAAAATTCTAGTTCTTCTTCGAAGGATGCTTTAAGAAGCCATCTCTCAAGTGTTAGTTCATCAGATACTGCAGGCTTTGCCTTGTAGTATAGACATCATCTCGGAATAAGAGATCTTGGTTCAATTCTTGACTAGAGGGTGAATTACATATGGGTCCCAGGATACAAGGGGCATTTCATTTAGTCTTTGTATATTTCGGAAAATTCATCGAGAATACTGATTGTTTTGGAAAATTCATGTTGCTTATGCAACAGGGAATGAGGTGTCCTGCAAACACTCACAAGCCAAGCTTTCATGTCAACACGAGCTTAAGTTCGAATAACAGTGGTAGCAGCAGCTCTAAGTCAACCAGCTCGCACCACAAAGGCGGCACCGGCGGCAGCAGCAGCATGCCGTCGGCTAGTAATATGGATGAGTTTGTGAGTGAGGAAGATTTCTTGGTATGGTTGCAGAATGCCGTCAACTCCGGCTTGTTTGAACCCAACGGCATGCGAAAGGAGAGTTCTGCTGCTAGCAGCAGCAGCGGCAGCAGCAGGAGGCATAAGAAGAAAGGGAAGAAGCAACGTTAAATTGGCTATTACTGTATTAGAGCTGAAAACAATATTATTTCTTGAGGAAATCTGTGAACAACTATGTTCTTCCTCTTGACGAATAATCTCAGAAAATGTCTCTTCCCCTCACCTCCCTCAGAAAATTTAAGGTTTTACATATATTTTGATTTTCACCAAACTTTATTAGATTTGACCTTCTGGGCTCGTTTGTTCTGGTTATTTTTTTAGTTTAATACAAATTTTAACTATAAAAATCAAATTTATTTTACATCCAATACAAATATGAATATTAGAATTAATTTTATTTTATATTTTACACATTTTTTAATATTAAATTATTTTTTTTCTATTAAATTTATAAAATAAATATTTTTTTTTTTATTCAAAATTTAACCCTCGAGCTAAACGAGGCTTTTGAGCCATATTAATAATTTTTTTATTTTAAATTTATAAATTAATCTAATTTTTATGTCTATTATGTAAATATTTTTTTAAATATTTACTATATTACAGTTTGTTAACTGTAATACCAACTTGAAAGATAAGATCTTATAGTTTACAAGTTAATTTTCAAGAAAGCAAATTAACTTCTTAACATTTTTTTTTATTATATTTGAAAAAACTGTGCATAAAGTTGGTGGCATTAATTTAAAAAACCTGAACATAATTTTTAAGAAAATTATGTTTTTTTTTTATTATGAAGATCATGAACTGATTCTTTTAAGGTCAATCAACCATTTCAATACATATTATTTATTAATTTGTAATTAAAATTAGGTTCAAATTTTAGTACCTTAATATTAAGTTTGTTTCTATTATTTATTAATTTGTAATTAAAATTAGGTTCAAATTTTAGTACCTTAATATTAAGTTTGTTTCTATTATTTATTAATTTGTAATTAAAATTAGGTTCAAATTTTAGTACCTTAATATTAAGTTTGTTTCTATTAGCGAATTAACTTCAAAGCTTTAATGTGCATGAACTCTAAGCCAAATTCATCACGAATTCATTAGTTGGCTCATTGTTCCCTTGTTTGGTTTAAAACTCAAAAAAAAAATCAAATCTTTAGTTTATTATTACTCCAAATTTATTATACATTTAATCTTATTTTACATTTAATATAAATTTTAATATTAAAATAAAACTCAAATATTAAATTTAATTTTCTATTATATTTTATGCACCTAAAATTAAAATTAGAAATGAATTGTGGCCTTCATATATAATTTTAAATTTGAATTTTATTAGGAATCCTACGTAGTAATAATTTTATTTATGCGATAATAGTACTATAATAAAAACTTTATTTGACTTTAATATTTAGTCATTTAATATTTGGTCATGACTCATTTGTGAGGAATATATAGTATTTCACAAATCATTAGATGAGCTAGGCCTGACATAAGCTGGTTCTAGATTTTCTATCTACAAAGTCTGAATCTGACCCAAATGTTGAGCCAATACTAATCGTTTAGATTTTAATAAGAACAAGGGATCTTTATGATTTCATCTATATATATATATATATATATATATATGCTTTGTAGTTCTCAAAAAAATAATATATTAGGAATATGCACCTCATCTTAGTTGTTGTGGGGCTCTTAGTCAAAGCTAGGTCAAAAACATAAATGAAGAAAATAAAAATTAAGATTGTGTTCAATTTTTTTTTTTTAGATTGTGTTCAATGTTATTTAGCTTTCTATTTAATTTTATTAAATTTTTGGAAGTGTCCCTCCAATCGTTTGGTTATTAATCGACAACTGCATGGCCTTTCTACTGTCATATGTGGAACCTCGCAATGTTCAATTCTGTTAAAATATCACTATTTTTTTTTTATATACGATAGCATTTCAATATTTTTTTTTTAGTATGAAGGTCTTTTCTTTAGATATTTTTTTATTAAGTATTTAAATATTAAATTTTAATTTCTAATTAGTAAACCTCTCTGTGCTAAGACTAGCTGAGAAAGTTTTTTGAATTTTTGAATTTTATAAGTTAAAAACTAGAATACAATTTAAGTTATGAGTTAGGTTTTTGAATTTTTATTTTTGAAGTTATAAAAATTAGATTTTGAAGCAATTTTTTTACTTACAAGTCATTAAAAATATATATATAATTATTATTATTTGTGTTTGAATATAAAAAAATTTCCTAAATTATTTTATTATTATTATTAGACGAAAGTTCAATTTTAAATTTATATTTTTCTTCATTAATTATGATAATTTTGATTGGATTTATTCAAAATTATATTCAAATATCTGATTTTAGAATATATTATCACTTAGCATTTGGGTCTCTAAATTAAATATATATCATTCGAGTAATTTTTTTAATATTAAAAATTAGCATTCGGTTCTTGTTATCATTTCGCTTTGCGGAGCTATCTCATTATTCTGATATTTGGGTGGTTACTTAGGGTCATCTTGTTCGCCGACTTTATTCGAATGCTCCTTTTCGACTTCAGTGTTTCCTCTTCTATAAGTATTCGACTCATTTCTGATTGAGTACCATCCACACGGATGATTGTGATCGATTCACACATTTTATTCATAACAACCTTCTTTGAAGAGAGCCGGGTGTGTTCTTTATGGGGGAGTCCACCATCACTCAGCTGACGTGTCCTCACCCGAATGGTTCTCTCACCATCACTGAGCTGACGTGTCCTCACCCGAATAGTTCTCTCAAGCAGTTGAGAATAAAAGATCGAAAATTGAATCCATTTTAGATCGAATCAAAATCAAGTCGATCTAAATGAGTCGACTAATGAGCCAAAAATTTGGCTCGATAATAATTTCGAACCGATTTTTGAGCCGAGGTAAGCTCGGCTCGATCAAGCTTGAAATTGGTCGAATTAAAATACAGTTTATATTATAATACATATATATAACATATGTATATAATATATATTATAAATCGAGACGATCTTTAGCCGAATCGAGTCAAGCTTGTTGAAAACTGTAACGATCTCGACTTTTACCTTAGCTGTTACGCAAAAAAAAATTTTATCCTCAAATAATTACACTACATATTAATATAAATCTATCCTCAATATATAATTATTATATCACACTAAAAATTAATATAAAATATTAAATACAAATAATCTAAAATAATTTTCTAATTGTCTCTTACCCATGTCTCTTACCCATGGCTCTTATGCTTGTGCTAAATCTGTAAAAATATTACTGAAAATATCGTCAGTCCACCAATAGGACTCAGTAGGAGATATCAACAAGCCATGGGTCACATAAAATATTTAAGAGGCATTTAGTTCGTTGTTATCTTAGTGTTATGTTATATAATTTAAATGTCATGACATCTAGATGTTATCTTTTGACTAATAATTTTATAATTTAATAGAAAATTATTTGTAGATATCATTAAATCAAACAATTTTCTTCTCTAGATAACACAACATAACATCAAGATAATATTGCACCAAATGCCCCCTTAATAAGATTTTATGATCACAAATTTATTATTTTAAAATTTAAGAGAATTATTATATGTATACACAGTAATATTCATGAACTTATATCAAATGAATAAATAACATAATAGCAATGACTATGATAATTATACGTACTTAAATCGTATAACAGAAGATATCAAATAAGAATTTATAATACTAGTACTATCAAATAAATGAGTATGTATATAATGAGTTTCTTATGAACATTTGAATAGTATATATGCAGGATATATAATAACTTAGTACAATGCGAATACTAAATATAAATAAATATAACATGATTTGCCTATTAGTTATAATATAAACATGATAACAGAACAAATATAAAAATATTGTTAGCGAATAAGTTTCTTTTTAATTAATTTTATTTTACTTTTTTGAGCCCGTGATTTCTCGTACTATGCCTCAGCTGCCTTTTACACATTTGAGAATCATCACCACCATGAATAGCCCTCTATAAGCATATCCAATAGACGCCGTCGTGCTAAATATCATATTAGGATCTGTAGTGGACACGTATTCACAGCAGATACGTATCTGCTTTGGGAATCGTCACCCCATATGACAGTTAGGAACTGCAATGGATACCATTGTGCCAAATATTATGTACGCTAAGGTAGGTGTGCAATTCCACAGAAATCACATTTAACATATAATTTATTGTCCTCCTTAAAATCTTGATTATAAGTTTAGTCATATAGCAACATAAATTATAAATTTATAAAAATCATATTTAAGTCTTAACTTTTATACTTCATATGTTCTAGGTCATTTTTGGAGACCAAATAAATCAAAGGTATCATTCAAAATTTCTTCTATATTTTTACACCAAAATACTATAAATATTATTTATCACTCAAATTTATACATACAATTGTAATTTATAATATACATCAAATTCTAAAATTTTGGGATGTTACAAAAATGAATCGAAATTAGCTCGAAGTCGATTGGAATCAACTCGAGCCGGCTCGAAGTCGAACCCAATCGACTTCAAGTCGATTGAAATGTGATCGATCTGATTTCTAGTCGATATTAACTCGGCTCAAAATTAGATCGATAACGGCCCTAGTTGAGAAGTATTTTTCTTGCTAGCCTTAGGTCAATTAATTAACGCACATCACAATATAATAGAAACATTATTTTCATGATTTTTGCTGCCATGATACCCTGCCCGAACTCGATCGAGCTTAACTCGACATGACCGGGTCAAGTTCATGCAGTACAAAGCAAATAGTTTTAACTTAAATTTGATTCGTCTAAAAAATCTAAGAGGAATTGTAAATAATATTTGTTACTCGAGATTTTTTCGCCTTTCCTCAATGGTAATGAGAAAAAAGGATTGAGTTAAAAGAAACAGCTGTTTTGGAGTTTCAATTTAATTATGTCTCAACAATAATTTATTTTTTTAAAATTAATATACTTTTATTTAATTTTAATTTTAATATTAACTATGTGATATTAGTTATATAATTTAATTATATTTTTTCAATGTTCTTAATTATATACATTTTATCACTATATTAAATTAAAGTAAAAAAAAATTAAATTTATCAAATTTTAAAAAGTATAATAAATAGGTTGGATTCAAATTAAATTTAATTAAATGAGTTCAATCAAAAGATAAGTGGAGTAAAATTCAACCTGACAATTTTAATTGTCACTAAATGTACTCCCCCCAAATTTATGGGCACAGTGGTCGCGCGCGGCACTGTCAACTGATGTTGAACGGTCTTTCGGTATTTATCTTGTGATACTCGCGAAATTTATAAAAGATATTCAATTAGAAAGTTACATTTGATCATTGGCCATTAAGGCCCTGTTTGTTTAGGCATCATTTGATTCAAAATATTTTTTTTAGCTTAACACAGATTTTAACTATTAAAATCAACTAGTAAGATCAACATTGATATATGGTGTAAAATGCTGGCCTGCAAAGAGAAAATATACAAATAAAATAAATATTGCAGAAATAAAGATGTTAAGGTGGATGTGTGGATATACACGAAAGTATAGAATGAGAAATGAGTATATCCGAAAGAAAGTTGGTGTTACACCAATTGAGGATAAACTTAGAGAAAGTCGGCTTAGATGGTTTGGACATCTAAATCGTAGGTCGATTGAAGCTCCAGTTAGAAAAATTGAGTTATTGGATTTTGCCCATGTACAAAGAGGAAGAGGGAAACCAAAAAAGACATGACAAGAAACTATAAGGGGTGATCTTAGTTATTTAGACTTAGATAAGAATTTGGTAACTGATAGAGCGCAATGGAAACAAAGAATTCATGTAGCCGACCCCACCTAGTGGGATTAAGGCTTGGTTGTTATTGTTGTTGTTATTATATATCCAACACAAATATAAATCTTTAAATCAACTTTATTTCACGCACTTTCTAATATTAAAATAAAATTTTTTGATATTAAATTTAAAAAATAAATTAATTTTTTTCTTTTATCCAATTTTTTTTTAACCAAACGATGCCTAATGAGAGTTTAAAATTAACTTGATTTAATTTTAAACAGGTATTGCATCACACATAAAATTTAATATTAAAAATTAACTTTATTTCACATCCTATACATATTATTAAAATTATAACTAACTTATATCAGATCCCTCGTATATCCCAATATAATAATTAATTTTGTATCGCATCTCTCATATATTTTAATATAATAACTAATTTTATTTCATCTCATTCATAATTTTTAATAAAAAAATATTTTTAAATTTAAATTTAATTTTATTAAATTAAATCTTACGAACAAACTTTATGATCATATTTCATCCAAATTTTTTCTGACATCTTTTATATTTTATAAACAAAAAAGTTAAATAATTGAACCACATAAATAAAAAAGTTAATAATATATAACTTTGAACCACTACATAAATAAAAAATTAATATTTAGAGGAATTATATGTCATTTTTTAAAAATAAATTTTTACTTATTTAACTTTTAAATTAGATTTATATTTTCATAAGTTTTAATTCATATTTTGAATACATAATTATAAATTATACTAATCCTAAGCACTATCAAATTAAGAAAAATTAAAAGAAGAGAAAAATCTAAAATTTATTTATCAATATGACAGTATGCAGTTTACAATTATGCAGTGACTTATATAAATATTTAATTCTGAAAATTAAATAAATAATTTTTTTTTTTGAAAAATGTCATAATCATAATATTCGTTAAAATGATATACAAAAAGTTTCAAAATTTTCTAACATAATTTTGCAGAGGCTACTAAAAAGAGACAAATCTCTCACTTAATAAAAATTTTCTAACATAATATAATGAGCTAAATAATTAGCTACAGTATTATTAATATTACACTGGATATGAGCAATCATAAAAAAAAAGAAAAAAAATGTTCACAATATATTTAAAAATAATAATTTTTGAGGATGATATATGTAATTATTTTTAATTGTTTTAGAAATATTATAATAATTAATTTAAGCACACTTTCAATTTAATTAGCATTTAAAACTGATAAATAACTAAAAACAACACATACTTACCATTTCCAAGAGAATGTTAGCTTAAAAATTAATTAAATTAAAGTTTTTTTTTCTCCAATTTTTTTATTTTTTATTTTTAATTTAATCTTTTTAATTAATTACGGGCTGGCTGTCTGTCGTTGACTGTGGTAGTACTCTTTCTCCCTCAAATTAAACTCCATCATTTCCTGCGAGAATCTGATACTTATCTCTCCTCGTCAACGAAGTGCAGACGAACCCGAGAGCTCCTCCAATCTCCGCCTGAGCGCTGTTCGCCGCCTCCCAAGCGGCGCATCTCCTTCCATTCCCGTCGCAGACCGTCGACATCTCACGCAGGAACTCCACCGCGTATCCCGGCCTCAGATTCATGAGGAAGTAGAACGAATCCATCCACTTGCATCCGCTCGCCGTCGTCCCGTAGAACATCTGAACCTCCGTCCTCAGCGCCACCGGAACCACCTCGTCGGCGAGCTCCGCGAACAGAGGGCTGAACCGGAGGAGGTAGGGCTCCCGGCATGTGGTCCCCTCCGGGCAGACGACGAGATCATCTCCTCGTCTCAGCAGATTCTCCATTCTCCTTCTGTCTTCCTCCTTGCTCCTCGTCAATCTCACCGTCTTGATCGGCGAGATGAGCTCCGAAACGGGGCTCAGGCTGTAAACGACGGCCGTTACTGGCTTGTTGAGCGCTGCAGATATGTAGACCGGGTCGAGTAGCGTGCGGTGGTTGCAGATGTAGAGACAGGATCTTGACCTGGCGGTGGTGCGAGGACGTTGAAGATGAAGAGAGTTAATGGGGTCTATCACGCGGTTGGTCATTCCGGTGAGGGCGCCGATGGCGATGGAGATGCGGTAGGGTAGGAGGATGAAGACGAGGGACCGGAACACGGAGAGGATGATGCCGAAGGGAAGCCACGTGAACATGGCCAGGACGGCCGCCGGAGTTGGCCGGAAAGCGATTCTGCCGTCGTGGAAGATGACGGGTTTCGGGTGCTTCGGCCGGGGGAGAGCACGCCACCCTCTCCTCTCCCTCTCGCTCACCGAGTGCACGTCCTGCATGCATGCATGAACGATCGAAAGGAAAAAGATTTCTCTCAAATTTCTGTATAATATTCAATCATAAAAATGCAACCCATTATTCATCCTAATATAAGCTAATCAATAACATAATTTAGATATTTGATTCACTAAATTATATACATAATTAGTCAATTATTTAGGCGTATAAAATTACTCATTCAATAAAAAGTATAAAATAGTACGATTGATTTTATCGTGATTGGATTGATTAAAAATTGATCAGGTGAACCAAATAATCGGTTTAAATTAATCGATTAAAATTTATAAAGTGTAAAGTGAACTTGAGAAGTATTTGATAACTTCTTCTATTCTCACAACTCAACTGATTTCGGTATTTGTGCAAATCGATAATTAAATTCGATTTATATCTTTTCAATTTAAAATTTGAAAGCATATTAACTAATAGTTCATGAAGACATTATTATTTTGTCAATTTAGTAAAGATTATCTATCATATTTGTAATTATAACATCAAATTTAACTTTTATATTGAATTGATTAGACCATAAATAAATCAGTTGACCAGCTTAATTGACCTCTCTTGTCCTAGCTAGTATTACATATTCCCCTCCAAAAATATTTTTTATGAGTTTTAATTTGTGACCAATGAAATATATATAATTAATACATATATATTATGTATTTTTTGAGGCAACAAAAAAACCCCACCACCTCTTTCTATAACAAATCCCACCCTTATTTAGTTGTGTATTGATGAAGTCCTTACAACCTCGACCTCATTATGTAAGTTAATTTTTTTAGTAATTTGTTAATTTATATCCTTAATGTCATGAAAAAATTAAAATTATATTTATTTCTGCATAAAATTTGTTTTATATATCGACTCATATATCTTTGTTACTTATATCCATCTAACTTTATAGTTAGTCCTCATAGTAAAAAAAAATAACTTTGCAGCTAAGTCAGATGAAGCATTATATAATTTATATTTTTGATTATTATATTTTTATTATCTTATGAACAGAGAAAGGGATTAGTTCTTGTATTTCTCTCTATATTTCTTAATTAGGCATTTATGCAACATAAATTAAGCCTATCATCATGTGTTTACATTAATTTAAGGATACAGCCCTGTTTATTTTCATGTTAAAAATTAATCTGATTTAATTTTAATCTGACATCACATCACATATAAAATTTAATATTAAAAATTAATTTTATTTCATATCTTACACACATTACTAAAATAATAGCTAACTTTATATCGCATCCCTCACATATCTCAATATAATAACTAACTTTATATCACGTCGACCCTCACATGTTCAAACATAATAACTAACTTTATTTCATATTATTCATAACTTTCAATAAACAAATATCTCTATTTAAATTTAATTTTAATTTTATTAAATTTAATCTTAAAAAAAAACAGACCGTAATAAATACTAAAAATCTTAATTAGTTTTCTTCCCCTTTCAATCATCTGCACCGTGGGCCCCAGTGCTTAATGAGCCTAACCAAGAGCTTGTTTGGCCCAAGACTATTTTAATCCTACTAAAAATAAAAATGATACTTAATTAAAAAGAAAATAATAATAAATCTTCTTCTGAATTGTAATTAACCTTGATTTTAAGGGCAATCTGCAATTTCACGTGTGTTTTATGGAAAAACAAAAAAAAAATTCAGTTGGAGGATATTAATATATATTTATTTATCATGTTTTACAATTTTATTAAACTTGTATGTAAATGGCTAATAAATGTTATATTTTATATGCGCACAGACCGATCATATAATATTCACACATTTTATATAAAAGATTGCAAGTTAAATAAATGCACGAGTACAACACAATAAATGCATTTTCTACAAATTACCTATTTTGATTCCCACAGAAACGTTTTAATTATGAAGGTCAGAATTGGTAATGTGAATTATATATATATATATATATATAATTTATTTGAAATCAGGTTAGGTGTACATTATTATCAATTAATTATTCGACGCTTTTTTAATTTTAAAATTAAATATTTGTTTTAGATCAAGTTAGGCGTCTTGTAATAGTTCAAAACTAGAAAAAATCACTTAAAAAAACAATATTAAATTCAAGATGGTCCCAATAACTAAATTTTACTGTCAACTAGAATTGCAAATAAGGCCGGTAACGATTCGGTCTAGAGCCGATTCGACCTCTGCTTAAAAAATTTTTGATTCAATCTAGAGAATAAATAAAGAGAGTTCGATTCGATCTCGATTTGAGCTAGGTTTGGCTCATTTGTTATCGATTCAAGCTAAAATCGATCCGATTTAATTAATTTTTGATCTTTTATCCAAATAATATATATAAATACATTTATTCATTCAATCAGCTTAAATTATGACTATTCGTTTTGATCTATATTTAAAAATAAAAATAAAAAATAATTTATAATAAATATGATTTGAATGATTATAGAGAAAATTCTAATAAAAGTCTAACGAAACGTTCCTGTAAACTACTGAAAAAAACTACATACTAAATTTAATTACATGTACAAATATATATACATATGTAATATTTTTTTTTAAATTTTTTTATTCGAGTCATCTTGATTCGATCCTATGTTGGCTCAAGATTGGATTGATAAAATTTTCGAGTAAAAAAAAAAAGCTCATTAGTCTGCTGATTTAGATCAAATTGAACTCGATTTGATTCAAAATTCGATTTAATCTTCAAGCAAAATTAACGGCCTTAACTGCAAATGATGGCCTAATTAAACAATTATACCAAATCAACAAAAAATTTAATTATTTCACTTAAAATGATGCACATTAATATTAATTTCTAGAAAGTAAATTAACCTAGAATCATTCTTAGGTGTGCTCCACAGGCGCATGCCGAGGAGGGAGACAAGGGAGCACAAATGAGAATAATGTACAATACCAAGGCTATGAGATTACGAAGCACTCTTTTATATAATGTTGTAAATATATTGTATTTGAATACTAAAATATAATTTTTTTTTAAAATTTAATGAAGAGAATTTTAAAAATATTAAAAGAGAGAAAATAAGTTGAAAAAAAAAATATACATTCTTATATGTGCATTTCTATGTACTTATTTTGAAAATTTTTACATAAGAATAACAACATTGTGGAATGTCATCTTGTAAAATTTTTCTAAAAACACAGTTCCCCATTTTCAAATTCACTTAATTAAAACAAATTATTTAATCAAAAATGGCTTTTTTTTATTTTTCATTTATGTGAATTTAAGGGCCAATATATTGTAGATAAAAATAAATTATATAAATAATATATAGACCCGAGACATTTTTTAGACATCATTGATATTTTTTCATTAAATTCAAGATGGTCAAAATCATATAAGAAAAATATATATATTCTTATAAAAACCTACCAATAGGGTGAGAGATTTTATGTACCTATCGTAGAATTTTTATTTAGAAAGGATCAACTGGATACCGAATCTCATGCAAAACAAATAATATATAAGGAATTAATGTGTATGATATTAGAACAGTATAAATTTAAGTTAGTGATATATTCTATGTATGTATGTGGGGAAGAATGTATGTATGTATAAATGTATGTATAAAGAATGTATGAATGTATGTATAAAGAAAACTCACCTTGCAGAATGATGAAATCTTGTGGGGAAGATCTTTGCCCTGCCATCCAAAACCCACGACTTCTCTACCATCAATCAGCTCCTTCAACTTCATCTTCATTCCTCTATCTTCTTCTTCTTCTTCTTCTTCTTCTTCTTCTTCTTCCTCCATTAATAAGCCAGTATAAAATCCAGCAAGCTCCTTGAGCTCCCTCCCAATCACCACCTCCACCCCCAAATACTCCTTCAAGAAGCTTTCCACCATGACCCTCGGCATCCCGCTCATCGCCACCCTCGTCCCTCCCCTCATCACCACATCAAATCCCTCTTCTCCCACATCTTCCATGAAGAACTTGGGGAGCACTGCTCTCCCAACCCTGAATGTCTCCTTCCGCAAACCCGCGAAACAAATCATCACCATGAGCTTGACGCGAGTCTTGCTGCTCAAGCATCGAAGAAGAGGGAAGAAGAACAAGAGGATGAGGGCTCTGAAGATCCCTCCACCTTCGAAGGCTACGATCATGAAGTACGGAAAAACAGAGGAGGACCGAAGGAGCCAGCGCTCCACGCTGAAGATTAGGGTTTGGGAGGGGAGAATGGGAGGAGCTCCGCGTGGGGGCGAAGGGTGTTTTGGTAATTTGGGTGTTCCGGCGGGTCGCTGGTGGGAGAAGAGTGGGTTTGTGAGGAGGAGCTTGAAGAGGGCGCGGGAGAAGGAGAGCAGGGAGGACTTGGGAGGCATTTTCTCATTTGTTCTTCTTCTTTTGAGCGAAAGGAGATTTCTATATATAGAGATAGAGATGCATTGGTGCAGTTTGGCCCCCTCGGTTTTGTATTAAATTTCTGACAGAAGACTCCCGAGGCCTTTTCGGTGTGAAGATTGCTCATAATTTTGTGTGAATAGGGATTCCCAGTACGACTGTAATTTAATTTGAAGAATTTAGCCTCAGTAGAATGAAAAAAAAATGTTTTTTTTTTTCCATTAAAAAATGAAATTTTATTTGGAGCAAAAATAATTATTTGGCTCAACGCTATTCTGTATAAAATAAGACAATCCGCACATTAACTTTTTATTTTAGTTTTTTGGTAATTCTACCAGGGTAGGGCTGGAAAATAACTCAAAGCTGGCTGTAAATTTGACTGTAATTATAAATAAAATTAATTTATTATATATTTTAATATTTAAAAACTTATTTTATTTTAATATAGTTTTAATGTCACATTAACTTCTAGCTCAAAAAACTCGTTGGTAGACTAGTTGTGGTCGACCAACTTAATCTTATACTTAATTCTGAACAATTGGTAGACCACAGCCGGGTGATCAAAACAACAACAACAAATTAAGGTTTTATCTTTTAGGTGGAATCAGCTACATGAATAACCCAAGACAAAAAGATAAAGCAGCCATTGGTAATCAGATTAGAATAACCCAAAGAATTCGGCAGTTTCGGTGTAAAATGCCGGCGTTAAGTTTAACCTTGATGCCTCGCAGATGCCATTAGATATCTATGTTATGGGATTGGGAAAGGTTATATATTGAGGATAAAGAGTTGAATGGGAATTTCAATAACAGAATAACAGAATAATCGAGTTAATATTGTGGAAAGCATGTGCATATTTACGAAGATTGCTAGAATAAAACATCTATGAACAACAATCGAAATTGTTTCTGTTCTATTCGCTTACAAACATAAAAAACTAACATTCAGTTAATTGTGAAATTAGTAGAGCAGCTACTGCATGATAAGTTAGCGCAGACACAATAAATTGGCATTCAGCTAAAAATAGAAAGATTGGCACAATAACAAAGGGCTGCCTACCTAATCAGTAATGAAGCCAAAAAAAAAAAGAAGGCATAGGACAACCTACCTGCTGATTTTTACCTTGTACATTAAAGTTCCTTTGTAATTATTGGGCCCTTGCAAGACAAAAAAAAAAGGCTACAATGCAGCTAGAAGAATAACAGTAACGGTTTCCTCAAGAATAATAATGAGAAGAAATATACCGAAAAGAGACAAAAAGGATCATAAACTACTTCCTTAGAACCCTGTTTGAGCTAAAATAGAAGTTCTCACCTGCAACTGTGGAGTGCAACCTCCCAGCAGCCCAGCCGTTGTTAAGAATTCGACCAGGCGCTTCAATCACCAGGGAATCATCAGCGGCCGTCTCAAAAACAGACAAGCCACTGCCTTTTCTCTGCTGTCTTATTCTCCTGTCCTCCTTCTCCTTCCTCAACCAGCACTCCACAGTTCTCTGCAGTTTAGAATTGAATGCAAAACCTTATTTAATAATAATAGCTAGAGCGAAGCATTTTCGTCTAACTCAAGCTTGACATGTTAGTACCATCCTAATCTAGGGATCATAAGAATAAATTGAAGTTCAAGCTTGCTCAAAATTTGAGTCAGAAATCAAATAAAAGCTGACAAGCTTCAAAAAGCATTATACAGTCAAAAGACTTACTCGAAATTGACTATGAATTGACAACTCAAATCTGGTTTGAGTTGGTTCAATATCATATAACAAAATGCATGGCCAATATAGTTTGAACATAATAATGATTCCTAAAACCTTGAATATTAAAATGTACTTATTTTTGACTCCTCTCCCATAAATTGAAATCCTTGTTTTTTTAACTTAATTTTAAGGATTTCAGTCTATTCTGAGCCAGCTCTAATTGAGTAACTCAATTTTACTTTGGGCTCATCTTGCTCAAAATTGGATTGATATACCCGTACTCATTTGCTTCCTAGCATGCCAATTATGAACTTCAATAGCAGCATTCTATGAGTTTTGACCTGCAGTGAACTGAATGGATAGAATCTTTGCTTGGAAATATATGCATATCAAACTTCACTTTTGCTTTGATATTACTAATAACTAAACCAGATAGCAGATAGCAACTTTGGTGCGGTGGGCGAAATTTTAAGCTGACCATCCATAGGAAGGACCTAGTGCTAATCCTAATACCACTACGAAACAGTAGTCTTTAACAACTCAAAGGAAGGAGAGAGTGTTATCTACGGATGTTAAACAGCCGGATCAGGTTTGAACAAAGTGGGGGTGAATGGCAACACTACAGAAGGCTGACTGAACCTATGGAATCTCAATGGGTGGTCGGCAGCAAGTGTGAGAAATGAAAACAACAAGATGACTTGCTAAAATTTCTCGGTTTTCCCCCTAGATTTCTAATCTAGATTCTTACCAACTAGTATGCATGAAGGTAAGTTGATTCAAGCTCTGAATGCCAAACTAAGTGAAATTACAAGGTGAAGAGTCAACAAATGCCAAGATCGGACAATTCCATGCCATAAATAATAGAAATATACTAAATCCTATTGATTTTGATGATTGTAATTACTTTAAATTTAGGGGGCGTTTGGTTCGTTGTTATCTTGGTGTTATGTTATGTAATCCAGATGTTATGACATCTAGATGTTATCTTTTGACTAATAATTTTATAATCTAATTGAAGATTATTTATAGATGTCATTAAATCAAACAATTACATTCTCTAAATAACATAACATAACATCAAGATAACACTGAACCAAACGCTCCCTTAGTATTAATCCTCTTCTAAGTATGTTTTTATAGGCTAATCGTTCTTTAGAAGATGAAATCTTTAAGTCCAAGCAAAGCGGGCTAAATTTTTATTATTATTTTTTTCTTCCTAGGACTTTATGAAAATGCATTAGTTTGGCCAAGGCTTTTTACTCATATTTCCTATATGATTTTACTCATTTAGCACTTGCTTTTATTGGCCAAGTATCACACTTTATCATACCTTTTATCTAGCCAAAAATCTCTTGAAATAATCCAGTTTTCTAGCCTATTGGTTCAAGCGACTAATTTAGCAAAATCAACTGGATTGATTGCTATAGGTTGACTGGGCTGCCACGTCAGCACTGTTTCAAGTTGACCATTGGACCCTTGTACCAGGCTAACACAAAAAATTTTGAGATACTTCTTGAACCTTGTGTTACACAACCATTCTTATTTTGTGAAAAATCTCTTTTCTCTTGCCTCTTTATCCTTTTCCAAAATAAGTAAAAGTAAGTTGACCTCCACCTACCCTTGTCTTTTGTACTCTGATGTACTATGTGCCGAAGATTTTTGGTACTCTTTAGCATATTTTAAGGTCAAAAGCATCCTAATTGGCGCCCTTTCATTGCCCCCTATACTAAGTAAGTCCACATGGCATTTTTCCATTGAATTTTAAGTCTAACCATGAATTATTTAGTACTCTAAACTCCTGATGTACCCTTTAGATTTTGTCCTTTTTTTTTTGCACTTTTCAAGCCTACAAAGTGACCAAAATGCCCTCCACTTCTCTTTTTCTTGTTGGTCTTTGGGTAGAGCATGGATACGTCATTCACTAGTTAGCTAGTTTGAATTAAGGACATTTTGACTCAGCCCTTAACTCATTTCTTGCTGGCCAAACAACTCTCTTTCCCATTATTTACTTGCAAAAAATTTTCTAAGTCATTCTAAGCTCTCCTCTCAAGCTCAAAATGTTCTTTCACTTTTTTCTTAGCTAAAATCTGCATTTCTCTTGAAGAAGTTCATCATTTCAAGAAGGTTTTGGGTGGCATTCAACGGAAAACTGAAGCTACATGTTTTCTACTTGCTCTTTCATCCTCTTACCTTCAGGTTTTGTGGTTCCTACAAGCTTTAAGTACTCAAAGTTAGCTGGTTTGTGTTATTGCACATTATTTGAGATTCTCTTAAAGTTTCCTTGCTCACTATTGAAGATTTTAATGATTGCTTTCTCTATCTTGCTTGCAAACGAGCTTTTATCTTCAAGATCTAGTTTTATTTGGTTTTACATGAGTTCTTTGACAACTCATACTTGGATTCTATGAGTTCTGTATAGTGCTCCTCTTGTAATATTTTCTTATTCACAAGTTGTAATTTTAGCTAACTAAGCTAGCACCTTTCTTAGTTCTTTTTCTCTCTGTACAGAGGTTGTTGGTATGGGTTTGCTCGGCTTTAGTTCCTATAAAAATCCATACAAATTTGGAAGGTTTACTTGGCTTTGGTTCCTAGAAAAAGCTAGAGGAATTGTAATTAAATTTGTTCAATTTTGGTTCTCGTTAAAAGGACGGTGCATTAGTGGATTGACATCTCATTTGAGGAGCGTGGGGAGTGAACTAGGCGAGGAGTTGAACCACTATAAATTATGTGTTTTTCTCTCCTCACTTGAGCATTGACTAATAAATGAAAATTCTATAGTTAAGTGTACTTGAGCTGGAGTGGTCTCAAGATAGATGACCTCCTGAGAAGTACTCAAGTCATGTGATTCCCTAGAACTAAAGCAGATAATACCTCTACATTTGTGACACAAGACGATACATACCTCTACATTTGTGACACAAGACGATACATTTTGACTTTAAGACCTTTTGCAAAGTGAAGTCCAACGATTAAGGCTCCGTACTAGCTTGATTGTTGGTGGGTTGAAAGGAAGGGAAGCCGAATAGATTGATGAAGTTTTATTCCTTTAGGACTTGTTTAAAGAACACCTACGCCGTGAGATGCTTGTGAGGTTTATATTGAAATTTATATATGATGTGAAATTAAATTATTTTTGCACTAAAATATATGCAAAATATGAGAATTAATTAATTTTTTATGTGAAGGCAAAAAATTTCATGGCTTTTTTAGGGTAACTGCAAAATAGAGATTAAAAGACAAGAATGAAGGATAACCTAAACGTCTATGATGAAGACATATTTCTCATATTTTGGAAGATTATTTGCTGTCCTCATCAATTGATTTCAGGCAACCAGGAAAGTTTCCTATCTTCCAAAAGGTATAGCCCATTGTAAACCTTAGGAGCTCCAATTTTCTGCAGAAGTCCATGGTAAAAAACATAATGAGCATCAAAAAAGGTAATACTGTGGTTGAGATTTTAAGTAATTTGAGATATAGATAGAAGAATGGTTGAGGGTTTTGAAATGTCGACACATTGGCACGGTTCACATACGGGAAAAAATATATAACATCTTGCCAGCAACGTGATTGCATACCCATTTGCAACAGTAATTTTATGATGGGAGAAAATGGGTTGAAGTGTTGGTCGTATGATTTATAGCACCAGAACCTACAACTCAAGTATTTGATTGAAAAGGTTTAAAAGCAACAAAAGATGGGTAGAAAACACTTTTACTATTTTGAGCTAAGGGAGCAAGAACCAAGGCATCTATGGTGGGGACACGGATCAACATTGAATTGAACGGCTAGAATGACGTCACGTGCTGAATCAAAATTCAAATTCAAATTAATTAAAGCTATTAGAGATTTCTATATTAGCTTTATTTAGATTTGATTTGATTCAAAGCATATTTAGGAGATTTGAAGACTCGTATTTGGAGCTGATTTTATTTTAATGTAATAGAATTAGTTCAATATTTGCTTTTATTTATTTGGCATTTTATTTCCCGCAATTAATATTGTATTTTTAAATTTCTCCATAGGATCTTTCTATATAAAGAGATCATCTTGCATTGTAACAAGAGTAATATTTGATGAATAAAATTATGTTTGAGTTTTCTCAAGGCCAAGATCCGGGATTAAGGGATCGATATTCCGGTGAAGGGAAGAGTAATGTTAGCCTTTGATGAAAATCCTCAAATTAGTCTAGTTATCCACTTTCCAAAAAAAAAAATCTCTACCCATTGCTCTCTCTCGCCGGATCATCTTCGAGAGCCTCCAATACTTTGCGCACTCGCTTACCTCTGAAGCTCGCCCGCCTCCGGCGCCCGCTGCCTCCTCGTTCCTCGCCCCTGACATGTGTCCACCTCCGTTACCCACTGCCTCGCCGACCAGCGCGAGACGACTTGCCATTTTCTTTGCTGTTCGGCTCGCTATTTTGTCTGAGGAATGTGCCACTCGAGCACGTCGACCTGAGCTCCTTGCCTCACCTACATCGGGACTACTTGAATTTATCATCTACTACTTAATTTTTTTTGTTAAGGTATAAATTCTTTTCTGAACTCAATTAATCTGATTATTTGATTTCAATACTGTTTGACTTGGATTATTTATTTGGCTCTAATTGTGTGACCCGATATTTATTTCAGTGACAATTATTGTTGGATTTAAGTGCGAGACATCTGTCTTAAATTCTTGAACCTTGGATCTAATTTATTGGATTTAAATTGACGCCCTAATCTAATTTGATAAATTCTTATTTGTCAAACGATCCAGTTAAATTTTAATTTTAAAATATTTTTAATTTGCGGAATTTAGAATCTTATTTATCATACAATTTATTTAAAAAATATTTTGTGCTTAATTAAAAATAATTTGCTAATTAATTATGCTGAATATAAATATAAAATATTATTTGCATTTTTTTTTGTCTCGCATCAATCTAACTAAATTCAGTAATTCTCCTTATTAAACTGACATTCAAGCAAGGTTGGTTGTTCTGATGAAAGAGTTGAAGCTTCCTGAGAGGCGACATCAGCTCAACCATTTTGAATATTTTCAATCTTGAACACAGCTGAGGACAACTTCTTTACCATGGAGGTTCAGGATGCCTGCTTTGTATGCCTTGGTTTCATGCAATAATTGCAATGTAACTCACTTCTATATCATTGTTGTGAACTTGTGATTAAGGATTAAAAGATTTGGAAAACAACCCTCGATACAAAAAATGCTTAGTTGATACCATAGTTGATCTTTCATTGGTTGGTTAATCACGATTGACCTTTGCTTTCTTTTTTCGATCTACAGATAGAGGAGTTAAATCATCTCCTCATATGATCTAAATATAAATGAGATCATAATCAAAGTTTAAGCTAGCAAGGAAGTCAATAAACCAAGTTTCTTCAATAAAGGCTGCAAAGACTTTTGCATCTTTAGGACACTTCAACCTCAAAACCTGATATTCATCTATCTTAAGCCATGATCACTTGATGACTTTAATGAATGGTAGTAGTCTATGACTCATAAGCTGCCTTGTTTAGTCGATCCAAGTTTGGCTCTAAGTACATAAATAGTTGATCTGTGTTGCTTTTTCGAATAACTCGTTCAAAAGCAGTCCCAAATATCTTTTGCAGTTGGAAGGAACATAAAATTATTGGCAATGGAGGGAGCCATAGATGTTCAACCATGACGTGATCATGGATCCTCCACATTTCAATCAAAAAATTGAGGATAGCCACTACTAGGACCAATGCCAACTATCTGAGTTTCATTTTCCCTTTAAATGCATGTCTTCAGTACTTGAGACCAAGCTAAACAATTGATTCTATGCAATCTGTAGTACATAGCCATTGTTTGGAGATCTCCATTAGTACACTGGAATGGTTTTCAAATGAGAAGTTCGTAATCACAGAGGTAGCAATATCTGGTGATGCCACCATTAGAGATGATCATAGGTGATGAAGGCACGATGATAATAAAAAGAAGGCTGAAAAAAGAGAAAATAATAGTTGGTGTTGAGGCTGCTTCACACCAAAGACAATGAGACATCAACGGAAGTTTATGGCAATGAAGGCCCAACAAGAAGAATAAAGGAACTTCAGGCTCCGAGAGCTTGATGCTCTAATACCACAAAGGAAAGTGATATTCCCACGTTATTCATGAGAAAATTACTACAGAGATTATTTAAGTAGTATGTATAACAATATCACATGATCATAGGAGTAGAAAATGAAAGAACTAAAATGAAATTCAAAAGAAGTAAAAAGGGAAATCGAGATGATGCTAAATTGCAAGATTAAAACAATTAACTCTCCATATCCTAGGGTAAATCTCTAGATTTCTAACAATCTACTATAAAGTTCTATGAATTCAAAGGTGTTATTCTCATACACTACTCTAAAAGTGATCTTATACCGATGTTGAACAATAAATGCATAATGAAGCACATTAAAATTTTTTCTACTCGCAAAATACACGTAGTGCAGTCTTTATTCCCTTTTTGTTTCTGTTAATGAACATGCTTACCATCAAAGAGAGGTTGCTCATTTCTTTCACCTTCGGTAAAGGCAAAAATAGTTGTAATTTACCATGTGCAACATACACCTATTAATCAATATATGTATTAGTCATTCTCAAAAAAAAAAAAATATATGTATTAGTTAAAAGAGGGTCCTGAACAAACTTTATTTTTTGAAATTCATGTAGTATAACATACAATATGTGATGGCCAGTCCTCGAGACCATCAAAAATATGAGTAGCATAAATGATAGCTGCACCTCTTTCTTCACATTCCTTCCTTAGATATTTTAAAAGGTCAGCTCGAACTAAGACATCAAGGTCAACTGTTATTTCGTCAAGGAGAAGAACCTACAGCTCAATAAGAGAAAGATAAACAACCATATTCTATCAAATAAATCTTTCTAACAGACAGGTAATTGAGAGGTAAATCAGACCTTGAATGATCTAAGAAGACCCATGCAAATTTGTACACGCCTTCTTTGGCCATCTGATGCTTTGTGCATTCTCCATGACAAATCAATATCTAGAACCTATAGAACAGTCAAGTGACCATAAGTTATCATTAATTAAATACGGAGTGAAATGAATATTGAACAAAAGGTCTTTTGAACAAAAACATCAATGAAGGAAGAGAAACGCCAAAAAGAAAATAAAAACAAACTGATGGCTAAACATAACTATAAAACAAGTGAATGCGTACCTTGATTAATTCATCTCTTCTTCTGGGATCAACACCAGAAACTCCATAAATCATTTTCTCTGCAGATATATCCATTTGTATTGAAACTTCAAAACCAGCAAAAGCTATGTCTCTTTTCCACTACAAAAAACATAGCAATCTTACAATTGGAAAGAATTCAATTATTCAACTGAATATGACTATTAATTGGAAATAAAATGCTCCCAAAACTTTGACAACTCCCAAAATTCATGAATTGCAGTCTTCTGATACAAATATGCACCAAAAAATGCAAATCAATGTACAAACAACGTCATGTCAGTCTACAAGCAATGCAAGGAGAAAGGTGTCTCATTAATCAATCATAAGCATGGGATTCAAAAGGATGCTCCAAAATCATTTAGCCGACTATTGTCATAATGTTGTGCTAAAACAATTCTAGTCGTTTCCAAATAGTCATTGGCTACTTACAACTGGAAGAGGCATAACTGTTGCAACAATAACAAAAAAAAAAATCATCCCCACAACGAACGCTTATAGAACATATCATAGCAACGCAGAAGAAGAAATTCCACAAGATAATTCACCAAAAGGTAGCTGGAATCACAAAACCATGAACTAGCCTGGAATAACACTCTAAGCAGCAGAAGTGCTTACTTCTCCACCCAAATAAGAGAGTACCCCGGAAGACGTAAGTCCAGTGTCATGGAACGCCGAGCTCCCCATGATCAGCACCATATCCGGATCAACCATGAGTTTTCCTCCCAATATCTTCAGAATCGTCGTCTTCCCTGATCCAACACCGCCAACAGCCACCATCACAAATACGTATTAATTGGAATCCGATTACTAAAAGATCATAATTATTTAAAATTTCAGATAACCGACGTACAAACCGGCGCCATTGGATCCAACGAGGAGGCAGCGGTCTCCGGCGTGGAGCGTGAGGGAGAAGTCATCGATGAGGGGTCTGGATCCAGGCGGCGGACGTCCGTCAATTCCTGGGTACGTGAACTGGAGATTCCGGATCTGCACCATCACCGGCGCGTCCGCTCGGCCGCCTGCGAAGGAACCTTCCGACTGGACGACCTCTTCTTCCATTTCCGATTTCCGAAGTCGGAGGAAACAGCGTGTTTTTGGGATCGACCTGCTTATAGGTAGTTAGGACCGCCTCGGTAGGGTGGCAATTTGTATCCGATTAAATCGTCCTGACCTGCTCCTTATGGGACGGTGTGGGTACTCAAATTTTATTCGCGACTCACAACTCACAACTCGCTCCATCTTATTATGAAATAGGGCAGGTACAGATATAAATTAATTATACCCACCCCATCTCGCCTCGCCCATTATTCATATATTTTTATCTATTATTATATAAATTTGTATAGAATTAAATAAAAAGAGTTCATTGAAAATGAAGAAATGTAAGACTTTTAATTCATCATATAATTATGATTTTTATTATTTTAAATAGAATAAAATAATTTAATTTTTATTAATATTAGTGAGGAAATGGAAAGGGGGCGGGGCGGGTATGAGTATGTGAAAACTAGAATAGAGGTGGGACAGCAAGGGATATGAGGCGGGTATAGATAATGAATAATATATAGTAGGGCGAGTGTGAGTATTTATAAACCCGATCCAAACTCGCCCCGTTATTCCTATGCCTCAGAATGAGAATAAGTGACTGCCAGAGCGAGAGCCGCCAGTGAGAGCAAGACATAAAATTGTATTTTTAACAATGTGGTATCTTCATGTATTTAGGCCATTGGTTCGAGGGATGTTTTTACCTTAATATAAATTTTAAATATAAAAATTAATTTTATTTTATATTTAACATAAATATAAATATTAAAATTAATTTTATTATATATTTTATATATTTTTTAATATTAAAATAAAATTTTTATAATTAAATTTAAAAATAAAAATATTTTTTTTATCTAAAAAAAACTCAAACTAAGCGAAGCCTAATATGGGATCTTCATCTGCCTCAAGCACCATGCATTAAATAACTGGGCAGAGCAAATCTATGCATGAGTTCTGATAATTGTTTTGTAGTGCTGCATAGCAACATTTTTTTTTAAATGAATTAGTCTAAAATATTATAAAAATTAAAGTATATTAAATATAATAGTCACAATTTTAATGAGAATTGTGCAAAAGTAAAGTGAAAGAGATGCACTATTATTCCATCCAATATTATCTATATAAGCAAAATAAGTTACAAAGTTAGCTGTATTGTTGGTGAGTTCGTATATATGTATAATTCTATATGCTTTAAAGGTACTCAAAGAATTAAAAAAATCAAATAATAAGTAAATTTTGACAACTTCACATAGAGAAAATAGTATATCCCTTATAATGATAGTAGAATGAATGTCCTTCCAACCAGATGTACTATGCTCTATTTGCCTAGAAACTAATTAATCTCGTCGCCTCTAGAGCCCATTTGGTCTCAACTGCCCTAACTACCCTCGTGAACAATCTAATACTCATAGCTTCCAGTAAGACATCATGGTAATTGCAAAGAATTGCTGCTAACTGGCCTCATCATCCTTGAACAAAGCTATCAGAGTTAACTCTAATATACCTGAGGAGATCCTAGTAGGATAGGATGGAGTTACCAAAGCTACATAGGCTGATAAGATCCTAGTTCCCAAGGGTGTGGTCAAGTCTAACTTAAGCTATGTCTGAATAAACTAGGGCCGCTATGGTCCTTGGAGTAGCATATGGTTAGTAGAAGACTATGGTATTCCTTATGCTCCAAATATAGTATATGACTATGACCTATTATAAAATAGAAGAGTCAATACGGCTTCTGATGGTCAAGCCTCTTTGTCATTATAGAATTTACTCTACACAACTTTCACTGCTAGCGGCGACTTGCTGCACCTTAGGCATGTCCATCAGATCATTGCGCGTGCCTATATAGAAAAGGTCTATAAATAAGGTTGCTGCCAAAGGCGATGAGGTCTTATATTGAACTTATATCAATCTTGATAATAATAAATATGTTAATAAAATTCAACTCGACTAACCTTCTATATTAGTACATATAACATCATATTCTTTCAGGATTGTAAAAAGTTGGTCGTTGAGAAATCGAGCCAAGATTCAAGATTAAGACGAGTTGATAAATATCTTTAAGAAAAAGAATATTAAGTTAAAATTCAATTTCGAGAAGTATTTACTTTAAAATATTCGATCATGTAAGTACAGGTAACTTATAACTCACTTTTCTAGAGATTAAAAATAAAAAAATAATAATAATTAAAATTTTCGAGGGATTTTCTGTGGATTTCTATTTTTCAGTCAAATTCATCTTTGAGCAAATTCAAATCACCTAATAGAATTCACCCAATGGAATTCACCCGATGAAGTGATGTGTGCTCTAAAGTGTCAATTTTAATTTTTTGAGGCATTTAAATTTTTGGGGAATTTAACTCACGTGATGGAATTAACCTGATGACATGTCATCTTCTTTCCAGAGTCAATTTGAATTTTCTAAATTATTTAAATTTCGGTCAATTTCAAATTAATAGAATTCACCTGATGATGTGGTACAATAGTTATCTTTAGTTTTAGGTTGTTTTTAAAATATCATCGAGTAGTTGTATAATTCTTAGTATTCAATTAAAATAGCTTCATACGAAGCAGATTTATCTTTAAATACATGTATTCAACTTAAATTAGTCGATATATAAATAAGTAGTTATATAATTTTTAGTATTCAAAAAATATATTGATATCTAATGAATTTGTCCCTAAAAATATTTTTTTAGTTGAAATTCAACAATAAATATACCAAAATATGTCAAAAATTAATTTCTAAATGCATATATATAGATTTAATAGTTGAATAATTAATAGTATTCAGTTAAAATAATTTAAAAAAATAAATAGATATTTAAATACGTGTATTTAATTTAAATATATTAAAATATTATTGAATAGTTCTATAATTATCAGTATTTAATTAAAATAACTCGATAAGTAACAAATCAGTCTCCAAACACAAGTATTCACAAAAATTCAGTAATATAATAATGAATAATTGTATGATTATAGTATTCAATTAAAATATATTAATTAGTAATGAATCAATCTTTAAGATAATTTATTCAGTTGAAATACATTGATATATATTCAAATAATTATACAATTACAAAGATTCAATTTAAATACCTTAAAATATTTCGAGTCGGCATTTGAATACATGTAGTCAGTTGAAATACATCGATATAACATTTAAAAGTTGTATAACTAAAAATATTCAGGTAAAATAACTTAATATATAATGAATTAGTGTCTAAATTTTATTATTCAGTTTAATAACATTGAAATATTATTGAATGATTGTATAATTATTAATATTTTATTAAAATATCTTAATATACAATGACTCAGCCTTTAAATTCATATATTTAGTTTTAAGTTGTTAATATAGTGATGAGAAACTATATATTTATAATTGTTTAGTTAAAATATATTGATGTATAATGAATCAGTTTATAAAAGCTCATATTCAGCTAAAATCTATCGATATATCATCAAATTATTCTATAATTGATGGTAATTCATAAAATACTTTAATTTGTATTTAATTGATGTCAGAAATATATATATATTAAGTTAAAATACATTAATATAATATTTAATAGTTATATAACTAATAGTATTCTCGATCAGTTAAACTAACTTAATAAGTAACGAGTTGATGTCGAAGTTTAGTATTCAGCTTAAATATATCGAAATATTATTAAACAGTTATATAATTATTAGTATTCAGTTAAAATAAATTAATATGTAACTAATGAGTTTTTAAATACATATATTCAACTTGAATTTGTAGAAATAATATTGAATAATAATATAATTACCAGTTTTTAGCTATATTATATGGATATGTAACGGATCGGTCATAAAATCATGTATTTAATTGAAATACATTGATATTTTATAAAATAATTACATAATTATTAATATTTAATAAAAGTACATTGAAATATATTGAATCAATTCCTAAATGAATATTATATATTTAAAATATATTGATATAATACTTGAAAGTTGTGTAACTGAAAGTATTCTATTAAAATAACTTGTTATATAGCTAATTGATATATAAATACAATTATAAAGTTTAAATAAATTAAAATATCATTGAGTAATTGTATAATTATTAGTATTGAGTTAAAATATTTTAATATATATTATGAATTGATTTTCAAATATGATTTTTTAATTTAAATTTATCGACATAGCAATGAATAATTATATAATTATAAGTTTTCATTTAAAATATAAAGTATTCCATTAAAACAATTTTATATATGAGTTAGAGTTTAAATGTCATTTGCCAGTTCATATAGATTAAAATATCATTGAATGATTGCATAATTGTAGGTATTCAATTAAAATATTTTAATTAAAAAAAATCATCTCTAAATACATATATTTAATTTAAATTTATCAATATAGCAATGAATTAACGTGTCGTTGCCGGGTCTCAAGTCCCGGATGAGAAACGCGGAGGGTTGTGTTAGACAGTCGAAAACTAGCGTAAAATTTGTCGAATCAATCATGACATGAATCCTTTAGAAAATTGCGTTAAAGCTATGGCGTTCTTTGGAAGTGACGCGTTGTATTGCCTGAATACAGTGAAAAATAGACAAGGGCTGCTCCATCGACGCCCGGGTGTAGTAAAAAGTGAGCAAGGATCCTCACATCATAGACGGATGCGAGTAAAGAAGCTAGTCCATCATACTAGAACTCAAGTGAGTAGGATTAGATTAAGAACTTGGAATATAGGCAGCCTGACGGGCAAACTAATGGAGTTGATGGATATTATGATTCATAGAAAGATTAATATTTGTGCTTGCAGGAAATAAAATGGGTTGGAGAGAAAACTAAGAAAATTGATAGCTTAAGTTTTAAACTTTGGTACTCTAGTAAGAATAAAAATAAGAATGAAGTGAGTATAATTCTAGATAAGAGCTTAAAGGATCACGTAGTAGAAGTTAAGAGAAATTGTGATAGAATTATGGTTTTAAAAATTATAATCAATGGAATGATTATTAACATTGTAAGTGTGTATGCTCCCCAAATAGGTTTGAATGTGAGCATAAAGGAAAAATTTTGGAATAATTTGAAAGAGTTAATACAAGAGATACCTCAAGAAGAAAGATGATTTATTGGAGAAGATTTAAATGGACATGTTGGAAGTGTTGCTGAGGAATTTAATAGCATCCATGGTGGTTATGATTTTTAAAAGATAAATGAAAAGGGTAAAACTATTTTAGAGTTTTCTTCAGTATATGATCTTGTAATTGCTAATACTTTATTCAAAAAGAGAGAGGAGCATGTTATCACGTACAAGAATGAAACTTCAAGAACTGAGATTGATTATTTTCTTATAAGGAAACAAGATCGCTTGAATTGTAAAGATTATAAAGTCATTCCAAGTGAATATTTGACTATCCAACATCGATTAATAGTTTTAGATTCTGAGATAAAGTATTAGAGAAGAAATAATAAGTCAAAATTCTATTCTCGAACTCGATGGTAGAATCTAAAAAATTAAAACAAATGTATATTTAAGAAGAAGATTTTAGAACTTGGTCAATAGAACATTAACGGAGAAACTGATCTTATGTGGTTGATAGTTACTAACTGTATCCGTAAAGTAGCGAAGAATGTGCTGGGAGAATCCAAAAAAATGATTTCAAATAATAAAGATACTTGGTGGTGGAAAGATGATGTAAAAAAAAATTAAGGAGAAGAAGATTTGTTATAGAGATTGGCTTAAAAATAAAATAAGGATAAGTGGAAGAAAATATAAAGTGGCTCGACGAGAATCTAAGAAAGCAGTAAGTAATATAAAAAATATGGCTCTTGACAATTTTTATAAGAAGTTAGACACTAAAAAAGGAGAAAGACAATTAAGGCTGTTAATATGGATCGAAGATCGAAAATCGATCGAAAATCGAATTGATTTTGGATCAAATCGAAATCGAGTCGATTTAAACGAGCCGACTAACGAGCCAAAATTATGGCTCGGTATTTTTTTCGAGCCAAGGTAGGATCGGCTCGATTTAAATACATATATATAATATTAATTATAAAATATTATTAGATATTATGATGTATAATCTATTCATGTAATTAGAGAGATTCGATCAGACGATCATGAATTTATTTATCATTATTTATTTAACTAGACATTTAATGAACAAATTTATTGCACATAATTATATGATAATTTTTATGGTATTATTTTAGGATGTGGTTAAATTATTTTATGATATTTTTATTTTTATGTTTGTAAAAAATAGCATATATATATAAAAATATAATTTTTACATATATTTTAATTTTTAAAAATTAAATTTGTGTATTTTTAATTAATGATTATAAGTATTTCGAGCCAGCTCAAAGTGTGATCGAGCTGGCTCGAAGTCGAGCCCATTCGAGCCGAGCCGGCTCAAAATCGAAACTATTCGACTAACGAGTTGATTTCGAGCCGTAAAGATTTCGAGCGAGCCGATCTCGAGCCGAATATGGCTCGGCTTGAAGTCGGCTTGATAACAGCCCTAAAGACAATTATATAAGATTGCCAAGGCAATAGATAAAAAAACTAAAAATTTAATTAAAGTAAAATATATTAAAAATAAAAATCAAAAAGTACTTTTCATGAAAGAAGATATCAAAGATAGATAAATGAGTTATTTTTAACAGTTTTTTAATGAAGATTGCGAAAATTCAATTGATCTTACCTCAAAAAAAAGTAAAAATTACTTTTACATCTGACGTATTAGTAAAGCTGAAGTCTGGAAAGCTTTAAAGAAGATGAATTATAAAAAAATAGTAGTACCAGATAACATCCTAATAGATATTTAGAAGTGCTTAAGAGATGTAAGAGTTTTTTGGCTTACTAGATTGTTTAATATGATTTTGAAGACTAAAAGGATGCCAAATGAATGGAGAAAAAGTATATTAGTACTTATTTATAAGAATAAATATGATGTACAAAATTGTGCCAATTATAGAGGAATTAAATTAATAAGTTATACTTTAAAATTTTGGGAGAGAGTGATCGAACAAAGGTTATGCCATAATACTAAGGTATTAGAGAATCAGTTTGGTTTTATGCCAGGTAGATCTACTATAAAAGCTATTCATTTATTAAGAAGTTTAATGAAGAAATTTATGGAGAGAAAAGAAAACTTACATTTGGTTTTTATTAATTTGAAAAAAGCTTATGATAAAGTTTCAAGAAAAGTACTTTGGAGGGTTTTAGAAAAAAAAAAAGATTTGCACTACTTATATTCAAGTTATTAAAGACATATATGAAGGAGATGTTACCTGTGTTCGGACATAAGGGGTTTGACTAAGGATTTTTCTATTACAGTTAGATTACACCAAGGCTCGATTTTAAGTCTGTATCTTTTTGCTTTGACTGGATATATCCAAGATGAAGTGCCTTGGTATACATGCTCTTCGCAGATGATATTGTCCTTATTGAGAAAACTAAAGAGGAAGCCAAAGTAAAATTAGAGCTTTGGAGGAATGCTCTAGAATCTAAAAATTTTCATCTCAATAGATCAAAAATTGAATATATTGGAGATGTGACAATTGATGATCAAATTGTCAAGAAGAGTGAGCGTTTTAGATATCTTGGATCTATCATATAAAATAATGGTGAAATAGACAATGACGTTATTAGCAGGATTCAAGCAGGATGGGTAAAATGGAGAAATGCTTCTGGTGTGTTGTGCGATAGAAAAATTCCGTCCAGAATCAAGGGTAAATTTTATAAAATTATAGTAAGATCAACGATGATATATGATGCTGAATGCTGGCCTGCAAAGAGAAAATATACAAATAAAATAAATATTACAGAAATAAGGATGTTAAGGTAGATGTGTGGATAAACACGAAAGGGTAGAATGAGAAATGAGTATATCCAAAAGAAAGTTGGTGTTGCACTAATTGAAGATAAACTTAGAGAAAGTCGGCTTAGATGATTTGAACATATAAATCGTAGGCCCATTTAAGCTCCAGTTAGAAAAATTAAGTTATTAGATTTTGCCCATGTACAAAGAAGAAGAGGGAGACCAAAAAAAATATGACAAGAAATTATAAGGAGTGATTTTAGTTACTTAGACTTAGATAAGAATTTGATAACTGATAGAGCGCAATAAAAACAAAGGATTCATATAGCCGACTCCACCTAGTGGGATTAAGGCTTGGTGGTTGTTGTTGTGGTTGATATAGCAATGAATTGTTATATAAACTCTAATATTTAATTAAAATACAATGATAATATTCATTTACAATAGCTTGATAAGTAATGAGTCAATGTTTACATATTAATATTCAGTTTAAATATATTGAAATATTATTAAATAGTTGTATAATTATCATTATTTAGTTAAAATAACTTGATACATAATTAATTAGTCTTTAAATATATGTATTCAGTTTAAATTTGCCATTATAGAAATGAAGAGATATATAATTTTCAGTGTTTTTCTAAAATACATTGATATGTAATAAATCTGTCTCCAAAAAGATATATTTAGTTAAAATATATAGATATATCATGAAATAGTTCTGTATTTATTAGTATTCAATAAAAATACTTTAGTACGTGATAAATCAGTAAATGCATGTATTAAGTCAAACATTGATATAATATTTAATAGTTGTATAACTAATAGTATTTAGTCAAAATAACTTAAAAAGTAGTAAGTTAATGTCTAAATACTAGTATTCAATTTAAATATATTGAAATATTATCAAATATTTATATAATTATCAGTATTAAATTAAAGGTACTTGATATGAAACGAATCAATCACTAAATACGTGAATTCAGCTTAAATTTTTTGACATAGCTAGCAATGTATAGTTGCAAAATTATTAATGTTCATTTAAAATATATTGATATCTAAAAATATGTATTTTGTTGAAATATATTGATATATTATGAAATAATTATATATTTGTTGATATTCAATTAAAATTCCTTAAAATGTATCAAATTATTCTTTAAATATGTGTATTTTTTTAAGATACATTGATATAATATTTAAAAAGTTGTATAATTAAAAGTATTTAATTAAAATAGCTTGATATATAATAAATTATATCTAAATGCCATTATTAGATTCAAATAAGTTGAAATAGTATTGAATAATCGTATAATTGCTAATATTCATTAAAATATTTTAATATGTAATGAATTGCTTTCAAAATAATTGCATTTAACTTAATTTTATCGATATAACAATGAACAATTATATAATTATAAGTGTTCAGTTAAAATATATTGATATATAATAAATCAATCTCTAAAAATATATATTCAGTTAAAATATATTAATATGTCATCAAATAGTTTTATATTTATAAGTATTCAACAAAAATACTGTAATATATAAAAAATTAATTTCTAAATGCATGTATTATGTTAAAATTTTTTATATAATAATAGTTGCATAACTAATGGTATTTAGTCAAAATAACTTAAAAAGTAATATATTGATGTCTAAATACAATATTTAGTTCAAATAAATTAAAATACTATTGAATACTTAAATAATTATCAGTATTTAGCTAAAATTACTTGATATGAAATAAATCAGTCACCAAATATAAAAATTTAACTTAATTTTTTGATATGACAATGTAAAGTTGCATAATTATAGGTGTTTATTTAAAATATAATGATGCATAATGAATCTATGTCAAAAAGCATGTATTCGGTTGAAATATATCGATATATCATGAAATAGTTGCATATTTATTGCTATTCAATTTAATTTCCTTGAATTGTATTAAATTAATCTTTAAATGCATATATTCAGTTAAGATACGTTAGTATGACATGTGAAGGTTGTATGATCGAAAGTATTTTGTTAAAATAACTTGATATATAAGAAATTAGTATTTAAATACCATTATTTGACTCAAATGAATTGAAATATTATTAAATACTTATATGATTACTAATATTTAGTAAAAATATCTTAATATATAACGAATCACTTTTGAAATACATGCATTTAACCTAAGTTTCTCGATAGTAATGAACTGTTATATAATTATAAGTGTTCAGTTAAAATACATAAATATGTAATGAATCGATCTCCAAAAATATATATTCAATTAAAATATAATGATATATCATCAAATAGTTGTGTATTTATGAGTATTTAATAAAAAAGACCTTAATATGTGGTAAATCAGTCTAAACGCGTGTATTAAGATAAAAAATATAGATGTAACATTTAATAGTTGCATAACTAATAGTATTTAGTCAAAATATCTTAAAAGTAATGAGTCGATATCTAAATATCAGTATCTGTTCAAATATATTAAAATATCATCTAATATTTCTGTAATGATCAGTATTCAGATAAAGTTACTTGATATGAAATAAATAATTCACCTAATACATGAATTTAGCTTGAAGTTTTTGATATAGCAATGTATAATTACATAATTAGGTGTGTTCATTTAAAATATATTGATGTGTAACGAATTTATATCTAAAAGCATGTATTTCGATTGAAATACATCAATTCATCACTAAATAGTTGCATACTTGCCGATAGACCTGGGCACGGGCCCGGGGACCCGCCCGACCCGATCCGACCCGACCCGAAAAATTTAGGGCTTGGGTTGTGATAAAATTTTCATATTATTCTTTTAACCCGGCCCGGCCCGACCCGATCATTTTCATGATCGGGCTTGGGCATGATCATCGGGGCCCCGACCTGACCCGGCCCGACACTAAAGCTAACTTATAATTTTATAATTATGATTTTATGTTGTAGATTTGTAATAAAATTACAAAAGCTAAATTTTTATATGGTATTTTATATGGTGCTTAAATGTTTATATTATTTCAAAATTAAAATTATATAGTAATATTGATATTTAGGATTTTTGGAGTTAAAGCTTGTTATAAAGAAAAGCATAATAATTTTTTTTACTTTGAGAAGAGTTTACCATTCGGGTCGACCCGGCCCGACCCGGCCCGAGGCCATGTTGGGCTTGGTCACGTAAATTTACCCGAATGTATATGTATGGGTATGATTTAACATACTCAATAGGTGACCCGGCCCGAGTTGACCCGACCCGAGCCCGGCCCGAGCCCGGCCCGAGCCCGAAAGATGCCCAGGTCTACTTGCCGATATTAAATTAAAAATCTTTGAAATGCATAAAATTGGTCTATAAATTTATGTATTCTGTTAAAAAACATTAATATAATATTTAGAAGTTCTATAACCGAAAGTATTTTGTTAAAATAACTTAGTATAAATAGTAAATCAGTATCTAAATACTTGGGTACAAATGATTTAAACTATCATTGAATAATTGTGTAATTGCTATTATTTAGTTAAAAAATCTTGATATATAACGAATTCATCTCTAAATGTATGTAATCAACTTAAATTTATTGTATAATAATGAATAGTAATATAACTTTTAGTATTTAATTAAAATAATTAATATATAATGAATTAGTCTCTAAAAAATATTATTTAGTTGAAATATATCATTATAACATCAAATAGCTATATAATTACTATTATTCAATAAAAACACTTTAATATATATCAAATCGGTCTTCAAATGCATGTATGAAGTTCAAATATATCGACGCAACATTTAAATCTATTGATATGTCTTAAATCTATCTCTAAAAGTGCCTAATAAGTTGAAATACATCAATGTATTATAATGAAGAGGGCTAATTACTCGTAATATATTAAACCTCAATCATATCTCCTTAATAGATTGTTAAATAACTATTTTTGGCTAAACTAAAATGATAAAACAAATATTAATAGTTTAATCAAAGTTAAATTACTTGTATTCTCTTCGAATCTAATAAATAATGATCGAATACTTGTATAACTGTAAGTATTCAGTTATAATATTTAATTATGCAATGAATCATGCTCTAAATGCTTATATTTCGCCTGAAATCAACATTAATGTAATGAATAGTTCTAAAACGTCACTTTTCAATTCAAATATATTGATATCTCTTAAATCAGTCTCTACAAGTGCTTAATAACATAAAGTAGATCAATATACTGTCATAAATATGTGTCATTGTCGTTATTATGTTAAAATCCTTTTAAATGTCCCAAATAGATCACCAAAAAATCTATTTTCTGTTAAAATACATCAATATAGTGAATATTAATTGTTTAATCAGAATATTATGCTAAAATGTCTTGATATAGATAAGATCAAGGTCAAATTGCTTGTATTCTCATCAAATAAATAAAAAAAATTGAATACTCGTATAGTTGCAAGTATGCAGTTGAAATGACTAATTATGCAATGAATCGTTCTCTAAATAGTTGTATTCCGCTTGAATTCAACATTAATGTGATGAATAGTTATAAAAATATCACTATTCGATTCAAATACATTGACATGTCATAAATTGGTCGCTAAAGCTGCCTAATAAGTTACAGTAGATCGATATACAATCAAAATGATGTGAAATTGCTCGTATTATATTAAAACTCAATCAAATATCCCAAAAAGATGATGCAATACCTGTTTTTAGCTAAACAATATCTATATACAAAATAGTAGTTGTGTAATCGGAGTATTATGCTAAAATACCTTCATATAAACAAAATCAAAGTTAGATTGCTTGTATTTTTCTAAAATACAATAAACAATGATTGAATACTCATATATACGCTAGTATTCTATTAAAATAACATATTATGCAATGAAAGTATTCTATAAATACTTGCATATGGCTTGAATTCAATATTAATGCAATGAATAGCAGTAAAAATGCCCCAATTCAATTGAAATACATTGATATGTCTTAAAAGTGCCTAATAAGTTGAAATACATCGATGTATTATAATGAAGATGTCTAATTATTGATACTATAAAAAAATTGAATACTCGTATAGTTACTCTAAATAGTTGTATTCCGCTTGAATTCAACGTTAATGTAATGAATAGTTATAAAAATCTCACTATTCGATTCAAATACATTGACATATCATAAATTAGTCACTAAAGGTGGCTAATAAGTTACAGTAGATCGATATACAATCAAAATGATGTGAAATTGCTCGTATTATATTAAAACTCAATCAAATGTCCCTAAAAGATGACGCAATACCTGTTTTTGGCTAAACAATATCGATATAGCGAATGTTGGTTGTGTAATCGAAGTATTATACTAAAATACCTTCATATAAACAAAGTAAAAGTTAGATTGCTTGTAATTTTCTGAAATACAAAAAATAATGATTAAATACACATATAATTGCTAGTATTCTATTAAAATAATATATAAGGCAATGAAAGTATTCTCTAAATATTTGTATACGGCTTGAATTCAACGTTAATGCAATGAATAGCCGTAAAAATACCTCAATTCAACTGAAATACATTGATGTCTTAAATCTATCTCTAAAAGTGCTAATAAGTTAAAATACATCAATGTATTATAATGAAGTGGTCTAATTATTGGTAATATATTAAACCTCAATAAAATATATATATATATATATATA
>JAEMOT010000502.1:131851-145363 GCA_019297695.1 Apostasia ramifera | reverse complement strand
CCTTTGCGCGCCTGCCCGCGCGCCTACCCGCGTGCCTGCCTGCGATTGCTCGTGCACCCGCCTGTGCCCGCGCCCGCGCGCTGTTTGCACTTTGCCTGCGCGTCGCCAGTACTCGATCAGATCAGTTAATCATCGTCAGTGACTCTTCTCCGATTCAAATCTTTGGTAAATTTTTTCCCGAATACAATTAAGCTGATTATTTGATTTCAACACAAATTATTCGCTTGACTTGGATTATTTATTTGGCTCTAATTGTGTGACCCGATATTTCTTTATGTGTCAATTACTGTTGAATTTAATTGTGAGACGTATGTCCTAAATTCCTGAACCTCGGATCTGATTTATTGAATTTAAATTGACGCCTTAATCCAAATTGATAAATTCTTATTTATCATACGATCCAATTTAATTTAATTTTAAAATATCTTAATTTACGGGATTCAAAATCTTATTTATCATATAACTTATCTAGAAAATATTTTTCTCTTAATTAAAATAATTTGCTAATCGATTTTGCTGAATATAAATATAAAATATCATTGACCTCGTTTTCCGTCCCGCATCAATTAGCCTCCCCCATATCCACTACCAATATCTCCTCCTTATGCACCATGGCTTGTGCAATAATGTCCTTGGGGATTGGAATACCACCTCCTCTCCGTGCTCCACCATCCGAGTTTCTACCATTCACCGCATTTGCATAGGTCAAAACACCCTCTTTGGGTAACCCATTAGTAGGAAAGGTTGGAGGAACATTTGGAGTGTGTTTACCATTGTAATTTGTTGATTTACTATTGAAATTCTCTTTAGACCCTGCTGGCCTGAGACTGCTTCCTGCTGCCCCATAGGATTCTGCTTGTGGAATTGGCATTGTCACAAACACCTTGTGGAATTGCATGCATGGATGCGGTGGTGAGAGAATAGGAAACAAGAGAAGATTTCTTTTTGTTTTTAATTGGATAACGAGACTACTTGAAAGATTCTCACCTAAAGCTACTCTCATACATTCCTTCACCAGGATATTGATCTTTTAACTCAAATCTAAGTTCTGAGAAAAACTCAAAATTTTGTTCATTAAAATAAGTTATCTCCTTATAATGCAAGGCGATCTCGATATATAGAAATTTCGTGATAAAATTTGATAATACAATACTAATACTGAAAAAAATATTAAATAAATTTAAATAAATATAAACTAATTCTATTATAATAGAATAAAATTATTTAAATATAGTAAGTCTTCAAATTTGTTCTGAAATCAAATCAAATCTAGATAAAGTTAATATAAAAAATTTCAATTAACTTTAATTAATTTAAATTTAAATTTTAATTTAGCACACGATCATTAAATTTAATGCTGAATTCCATTCATCCTGGATATATATTGTCCCCTTCTCACTGATTTTCATATCAGACATCATAACAAAATCCATCTCCTTACCATTTCATTGAACTCCTTCCGTGCATTGTTTTAGATCTTCACTTTCAGCATTTTTAGCACTGGTTGGCTGATAATCCTGCAAGAGCTATAGCCATTTTGGCCTCTCCCACACAGAGATATTCACATTCATAGAATTATCATTCACACTTGAAACATTTAACGCAACATCCTCCCGTGCGGCAAGTAGCGCACTTGGAAAATGATTCTTGAGTAATCCATATGTCTCCGGTCAGCAAGTCTACGTAAATGTGCAGTTGAGCCCAAGAGCTGTTCCCTCCTCAAGGATCCCTTGGAGGTTTCCAATTGGGTGCTATTAGCTCCAGCAAGAACAAGAGATTTCTTTCCAATGTACTGTTGGCCAGCAATTGGAGTTGGCCTGGCTTGCATGGCATTCTCATCCTTTCAACCATGGAGCTTCCTTTCCATCTCTAAATCGTTGTTGTGGTCATCCTCCAACATTTCCCCATTATCTTCTTCCTGAGATACACCTCCATTTCTTCCGTGGTGGCTTTCATACTACTGCAGCGAGGAGAATCCTCGAGCTAGTTTCCCTTTGGCCCCGTGTGGTCCTCCTCCTCCTCCATCACCTTTGTACACCACCCTCCATCCCCCAAGCTGAACGTGCTTTTCATTCCAGCCCCCCTCTCTCACTTCACTGTCAGCTTTAATTAAATGTTATACACTGTAGACCAATTACTTATAACTACCTCTTTCATTTGTTATCGACAGTAATTGGAGGGCATCTACAAAAGGAATACTACCGGGAACAAATGCTTTCCTCAACTAATTGGAGAGCTTGATCAACTAACTCTACTCTATGTAGATGATATAGATGACAAGCTGCAAGCCTTGTTGTTAAGCTCACTACAAATGTGCTAAGAGATTTTTGTAGTACCCTTTAGCAATTCAACACTGATTTCATGTTCATGATGAACCTTGTCACAACTAGTCTTTTGAACAAAGCGGCGATGAGGAAGTCAACAGGCTCATTGGGCCTCAATGCCTTAGTTACCAAGAAGAGAAGTTAAAGAAGAGAGAAATCTCAATTTTGTGGTGAGTTCTAATAAGTGCTCTCGATGAAAGACTTGAAATTCTTCTACTATTAGAGGTTAGGTTATACGAAGAATGATTGCTGCAAGAGAATGCAAGATTAGGAGATGGAAACTCTCTTCGTTTAAAGGCATCTCAACTTCTGTAGAAGATCAGTTTTTTTATTTTTGTAGGTAATGAAGGCATGACAAAGTATGGTATGTGTGACAAATTTAGGAGTATCATACCATGTAGCTTCTTGAAAGGAGTTGCTTACATCATGCAAGCCTGACAACTACAGAGTTGTGAGGATGGGAAATGATTGTCTCGAAAATTGTCGATGTTGGAGACATTGATGTTTAAACAAGCTTGGTGTTGTGAGATGTGATAAAGTCAAAACAAGCTTAGAGTACCAAACATCCAGTCAATCCTAAAATTGTGCTAAAGCTCAACGATAGAAGTACCTTTAGTAAAGGTCAATGAAAACTTTTCGAATGTTCATTCCTCATAGCTAGGTGAATCAAGTATTCACCCTACAACATGAAGGCCAAGGTTTATAAATTTTTGGTAGGAGTGGCGAGAGATCCCATGAAGGAGCTATGGTATCAGAGGCTAGTCCACACGACTGAGAAAGTTGGAGAAAAATAACCTCTCGCCAAGTCTCAAAGGCTTTTAGCAAATGTGCACTGTAAGGAAGCAAGCAAGCAAACAAGAGGGCCCTTAATGAAGTAGAAACTCATCCCTTGGAGAAAGCAGGAGACAGGGTAAACCCTCTCTAGTCATCGTTGATGAAGTAGATGAAGTGTTGTCTTTACTTGCCTGTGCTAATAGCGCTAGATGAAGATGAAGATGAAGATGAAAATCTGAGACCTATACCAAAAAGTTAAAGGTTATGAAGAAATCTCTAAGGACCTTTGTCCTTGAAATCATCCAGTCAAAGCCACGATAAGACCTTCAAGGCAAAGGCATTAAAGGCCCTCTTGTTTGCTTACGACTTTGTTGCGTTAATCGATCCAAGTGAACCTGAATGCATTGAAGAAGCATTAGTGGGCAAAGATAAAGATCAATGGAGGACGGCTATGCAAGAGATGGTATCCTTGAACAGGAGCCACACCTGTGAATGGGTAAACTACTAATGGGAAGGAGAGGCCTCAAGGGTAAAAATGTGAAGGTAAGAAGCTGATTCAACCCAGCTCTAGCTAGTATTGGTGCCAAAATCGGACTGGTCTGTAACCACCCTTGATTTCAACTAAGCCCAACTCCATTGTACACAACTCAAGATAAGACAATTTCTTTCCAATGAAATCAAATAAGAATTTCTTAAAGTGCAGTAAAAGAAATGAATCATTTGGTTTTGTGACAAAAATACTAATACTATTTTTGTGTTTGTTACTAGTTATCATGGTTTTCTTATCAGCAGTTGTACTGATGGATTTAAAATTTGAATATAGAAGATTGCTTAGTTATTAAGCAAATCAATTTTCAATTTATAGGAAATTGTAAACAAATATCTGTGTCATCCTTAAGTTTAAAAGGAGCATCATAAATTTAAGCTTGTACAACAAATTGCTTTGTTAGTGGTGCATTAGTTACACCGGCAAGTAGAATGGAAGCAATGTTTTTAGCAATATTGTTGATAATATCTCGCCATGTTATATGCTAAACTTGATCATGACTCCTAAGTTGTCATATTAATGGTATTGTTTTTATCATGCTTGGCAACTTTCGCCACTGTAGCATACAAGGAAAAAATCTGATTTCAATTCTTGATGAGGAATACATTATTTAACTCTTACGGTACAAGGTCTCCACTGGTGCTGCTTCCACAATAGTCATTACTGTCATGTATCTTTAGTTGTTGTCTTGCGTCTCCATCACATTGGGTAGAATGCCTATTGCTTGCAAAAAATTAGTGGTGGCATCCTCCATCACTGGGGTTGGGAGGTGGTGGAAGCAAACATCGAGCTAACTGCAAGCAAGAGGAGGAAGTTGATCTCCGCAGTCATCATCATGTTCTTGAGAATATTCAAGATAAAAACTTTATTGTTATTTAATTGCCACCATTTCTAAGGTTATGGTTTTATTTTTGAATTTAACTGTGGCCTAATTTGTATAAAAGCAAAAGCCACGTACAAACCATAGCATCTTGTGAGAGGATGATACAAAGCTCAGTTGGGAGGGATAATCACCCATCCCAACTAACATCCAAAAGAAGATACAAAGTCAGCTTCCTTATTGGCATTTTTATACACATGTATAACTCTATACTAACGAAAAGAAAGCAAGAATATCCAAGTGGTAATGGTTCAAGGGTGTAAGCCTTATGATGCACTGAACAAACACCTGCTGAAGGCTACTTGTGTCCCATTCGCTATTATCTAACAAAATTCTTTGACTTTGGCATTGGAGGATGCACACTATTTACAAAGGTTGGCCATTGGAGAGGGGCATTAAATTTACACAAAGCTTATCCAGAGTGGAGAGGCTTACCTGCAAACCAATTTTTCACATATGTTTTCATTGGGATTTGTCTCCCTGTTGGCAAAAAGTTTCCACACTCATGAATGCTTGATGGCAAACTTGTCACTTCTACCTCTTCAACTTTGCCTTTTGCCCTTTGAGGGAGGTGTTGTAGTAGTTGAAAAATGAATCTGCTTGTGACTGCTTCCTTCGGGTGGTCAGCAGCAAACCTACGATTTTCTTTCAGTAGGAAGTCCGTATCTTTTTGCTTTGATTATGGAAGTCATGACTGGACATATCCAAGATGAAGTGCCTTGGTGTATGCTCTTCGCAGATGATATTGTCCTTGTTGAGAAAACTAAAGAGGGAGCTAAAGCGAAACTAGAGCTTTGGAGGAATACTCTAGAATCTAAATGTTTTCATCTCAGTAGATCAAAAACTGAATATATGGAGTGCACATTTAGTCAAGAAAGAAATACTTATATTGGAGATGTGACAATTGGTGATCAAATTGTCAAGAAGAGTGAGCGCTTTAGATACCTTGGATCAATTATACAAAATAATGGCGAAATAGATAATGACGTTATTAGCAGGATTCAAGCAGGATGGGTAAAATGGAGAAATGCTTCTGGTGTGTTGTGCGATAGAAAAATCCCATCCAGAATTAAGGGTAAATTTTATAAAACTGTAGTAAGACCAGCGATGATATATGGTGCAGAATACTGGCCTGCAAAGAGAAAACATACAAATAAAATAAATATTGCAGAAATGAGAATGTTAAGGTGGATGTGTGGATATACACGAAAGGATAGAATGAGAAATGAGTATATCCGAAAGAAAGTTGGTGTTGCACCAATTGAGGATAAACTTAGAGAAAGTCAGCTTAGATGGTTTGGACATCTAAATCGTAGGCCGATTGAAGCTCCAGTTAGAAAAATTGAGTTATTGGATTTTGCTCATATACAAAGAGGAAGAGGTAGACTAAAGAAGACATGGCAAGAAACTATAAGGAGTGATCTTAGTTACTTAGACTTAGATAAGAATTTGGTAACTGATGGGGCACAATGGAAACAAAGGATTCATGTAGCCGATCCCACCTAATGGGATTAAGGCTTGGTTGTTGTTGTTGTAGGAAGAACAGTTTTGAGCTTGTTGGGATAATGTTGGAGCTATTCTTGAACTTTTTGTTGCTTTCAAAGATGCCCTCTCTAGATCTGAACCTACACCTACCAACATCCAAGGTCTAATGTGGGGGGGGGGGTGCTTTTTGTTGTTAGACTGAACTTGGTGGCTGCATGCTTGCCTGAGCCTTGCCAGCTGTGTTGCTGCTCACTGGCTACACTAAATCTGAACTATCTCCCGCTCAACACTAAATCTTTTTGTTCTTTTGCATGATTGCCAGCTTTGTCTTTCTGGACATCGTCTTTGAGGCCATGTTTAGGGATGCCACACCACCCGAAATTACCTAGCAAAGTTTCCTCGAGGTCCCTCAACTGCATCAAAGATGGCCCTAGCCTCTCGCTTACAAAGGCCTATGAAACTTTCAAGGGACTACTTAAATTATGGCATTACTACTTTATGAGCATTATTCTATAGTCATATCTACTATTTTGAATCAACTTTACAAATCCTTCTTCAAAAATCCTTGTTTAGGGCCACATGTGGTATCAACTCTTAATTTGTCCTTAAAAACATTCTAAAGTCATGCCCTATTTATGTTTAATTTTTTATGGAGAACTGAGATGTTCTGTGGAAAGTCATCACCCTGCCATGGTGCACGTGTAGACAAATATCTTGTTTCTACAGCTGCATTGGACTATATGATCCTTATCCATCTGAATATTATATACAAAGATGCCACACACTATTGGGTGACAAGCAGATGTTTTTGCGGTTGAACTTGTATTATGCTTTTTTGGGATGTCATGTTGATGCACCCTCTCATGTTTTTCCAACCGTCACTGCTTTTGCGGTCGAGCACATATTCTGTTTTTGTGGAACATGTTATGTTGGTGCACCCTGCATTGTTTTTTTGACCCCCCACAAAAATCCTGTATTGTCTGTGCTTCAGAGATGATGCAACTGTTGATATTTAAAAACTATAATTAGCTTATGTTGGTCATTTTGATACGCTTTCTCATATCATCCATCCACTCTTTGATTTTATTTGCTCATTGGTAGAGACAACTAGTCAAATCATGGATAAGGACTTGAAACCAATAATTTTGAAGGATAAAAATTGATTGAGCAAGCAAGTTGATCCTTAAATTTAGAAGATATCCATCTAGTCATTTGCATTTATATTTTCCTTCTGTTATTTCGACACAAATCCAGTCAGTTGATGTTTTTCCTCCCATGCAATCCAAAATGGTTAGCTTCTTATCTCTATCAATTAAATTATTCTCAAATTGTCAACTTAAGATCCTTAGAGAAGCTCTGTAGCTTACATGTTATTCTTATCATCTACAAAGCCAACTATTTGACTGATAGCAAGTTTTCCTTCGTTAGTTTTTTTATATCTTGTTACTGCTTTTACTGCAAGATGAAGTAGACATTACAGTGAAGTAATTTTTTATGATGCTGACCACAACTTAAATTGTAAAAAATTTACTGTTGATGATAACCTTGATTGTGATGATCTACTGATTTATGATATTGTCGTGCTTAGCTTTACAGGAGAACTATTCAATGCGTTAAACTCATTTTTTTCTCTACAGCTATCATTTTTCTTCTTCATCCCCTGCTTACAACCTGGTCGTCATTATTAAGTTTTATCCTGATCATTTGTAGTCAACTTTGTGAATGCTATTTGTTGGTAATCTGTCTAGCACAATCTGTGTTGTTAACTTATTTAATCGATTTTAAGCATCTAATCAAGTTACACTTGACCAGATAACTGACATTCATCGCCATTAATGTCGGAAACTAGATCGTTCTCGACCGACCCTTTGATCAAATGATGGACCCGAATGTGACCCGCATACTAGATCGTCTTCAAGCTGATGCTGACATTTCCTATTCTTCTGGATAACTTGAGTCCACAGAGACTTGATATGGTTTTGAATGCTTGTGTGGCTTGCTCATCTGCTGCAGGTGATAAGTTCAAAATAGTTAGTGATGGATTGAATAACTTCCAAGCTTTCTCGACTGAGACTGAAGTCCTTGACATATTAAATGGAAGAAAGGGAAAGCAGGGAGCATATCTTCTTCATGCTGCAAATCCCTTTATCCTTGTGTTCTCTTCTTTGTTTGGGTTCCAGATGCTTGGAAGCATATCCCAGGTTCCAATGACGATTTCCCTGCACTTCGTCACCGTCGCCGTGAAGGCTAGTTGCTGGTGACTTTAGTGGGTTGCTAGCTGTTCCTTTCTCATCCAACTTGGAAGTATGATTGTGACGACCTGAGATTTAAGAGGGTAGGAAGTGATCGCTGGAGCGACTTTTAGTAGGCTTCCAAGTGGAGGTGCACAAGAATAAATTGTCCCACATTGAAAAAATAAAAGAGTTTCTAAGTTGTATAAATATATAACGTGATCCTAAATAGTATGCTTTTTGAGGCAAAATTGTTAGGTTAATTATGAACAAATTCATAGTTAAGTATGCTTGAGATGGAACAGTGATATTCTAAGAAATGCTCAATTCACACAATTTTCTAAAAGCAAAACAGACTATATCTCTACATTTAGATAACAAGATATTGCAATATGGTATCAAAGTCAAGCTCCCACAGTACGATAGGTTCGACAATGAATTAGACGGAAGTTGATGGGCTTGTGACAACCTGGGACTGTAAAATGCGGGGAATGATTACTGGGGTGATGTCCATATGAGTTAATCGAAATTACTCGAATAAGGAACGACTCCTGACAGGCTTTTTTGGTAGAGGGGCATGGGAATAAATTATCTCACATTCGAAAAAAAAAATAAAATTTGTATTGTATAAGTATATAATGTGTTCTCAAATAGTAGATGCGCCTTTTAGGAAAGAACTGTGAGGCTAATGATAGAAAATTTCGTAGTTAAGCGTATTTAAGTTGAAGTAATACTAGGATAAGTGAACTTTTGGGAAATGCTTAAATTATATAATTCTCTAAAATCAAAGCAGATAATACATCTATATTTGGATCACAGAATATTATAATGATAATGATTGAACTATTGTGGAGGAGAAGGACTTGAATTTTGTTTTGTGAAATTTTATTGTTAAACATAATTTTATATATTTTGTTGACATAAGAGCATCAAGCTGTGTAAGTCAATGATTTATACACAAGTATGATTATTATTATTTTTATTTGATTGTTGATCATAGAGTTGGTTAGTATAATGTGTGGGAAAATAATTGATGTATGGCTAGAGATATGGGTAGGAGGGACCATTTATCACCAAAAAAAAAAAAAATTGTGCACTTTATGATGCTTGGGACCTCATGTATAGCCAGACAGCTTCAATTCCCTTCTTAGATAGGACATAGGACCATGCATGAAGGGCACAATCCTTTCAATACACCACCTTGTCCTTTCATTTGGGGGACTCTTCTTATTTTAAAAACAATTCTATTTTTGATTTTTTACCTACTTGAATTTCCATGTTAAACTTAGTTTTAAGGTTTTTTAAGATTAATAGCAATTAGAGATTTCTCTAATTTAATTCTACCAGCAATTAGGTCTTTTTATTTTTTTTAATTATTTATAAGTCTTTTAGTATTAAAAAAAAAGATTTATTGAATAATATTTTTTCTAATTATTGGACTAGTTTTGTGATTTAAAAATTATAATAAAATAAAAATAATGTCCAATTAATTAAAGAAAATGTTTTTTATTTAATATTTTTATTAATATTTTTCTTTACTTTTTCAAATTAATCAAATAATTTTGGGGATTTAATGAATAATATTTTATCTAATTATTAAACTAGTTTGGTAATTTAAAAATTATAATTATATTTTAAATAAAAATAATGTCTAATTAATTAAAAAAATACTTTTTTCATTCTTTTATTAATATTAAATAATTTCTTTATATGTTATTTAGAATTAATTGCACATAAATTGAAAGCAAAGGAAGTTAATTGTTATTAATTCTTTTCCTTTAGAATAAATAAATTATATGTCAAGGATATCATTTTAAGTTTAATCAAATATAACAAGTTGAATTATACACACAAACACAATTATATTTATAATGGTTATTTGTGGGAGTCCATTGCTTCGAAAAGCTAGATTTCCTTTTCCTCCACAAAGTTTCTGGATAAAGGGAGAGTTAGGGCTTACAATTAAACAAAAAAGAGTATTTATGCATATAAACACGCATAAATTGAGCACTAATATCATTAATTTGAAAATTAGAAAAATTTAATTATACGCAAGCTCCAATCAGAGCGACTTAACTACTATAAATCAAAATATAATATAGTATATAATTATGTTTAGGGGTATTTACATACATATCCTTTAATTTATCTTAAATTATATATTAAACTTCTTGTTTTTTAATTTTACAATTTCACCCCTAAATCATCTAAAAATAATATATTTAGGCATTTCTCATGATTTAAAAAAAAAAAAATTTATTGATTATAATTATTTGGATACTTATTACTAATAATAGGTATATATAAAATATTATGTATATACAAAATATTATTTTTGGATGATTTAGGGGGTGAAGTTGTTAAATTAAAAAATAAGGAGTTTAATTTATAATTTAAGATGAATTAAGGGGTATGTATGTAAATCTTTTTTATGTTTTATATGAGGTTCTTCATAATTATGAGGGAAATTTTTGATAATTCAATTTAAAGATTGAGATGAGTGTAGTTCATTCTTTAACACATGTTCTTATCCCATAAATTAAACATTTTATTTCTTCCAAGATTAAGATAACTACCATGTGTGTGATGACTTGGACTCTTATCAAGAAGTGAGAGTGAAAGCTTTCTTTTGCGTGCAGAATTCTAATTGGGATCCTTTACTTTATTATTATTATTATTATTATTATTATTATTATTATTATTATTATTATTATTATTATTATTATTATTATTATTATTAAAAATAATTATCTGCATACCACACTATTTTACTTTATTTATGCGTTACTTATCTATTCTTAGTTAATTACGCTATGCACACTCAAAACATTATAAAATTTTACATACACATACTTAAGTTAAAATTTAGTCAAAATCTATTTTTTATGTATACATATTTTGAGTAAATTAAATTCTGATCATGAAAAATATTGCAAATATTTAATAGATTAAAAATGCAAGAACTTACCAAATGATTTGAGTTTTCAACACAATTGTGGGGGAATTGTTTGGTTGGAGCATTATTTTTATGTGAGAAAACATTTTATTTTATTTTATTAGTTTAATAGAATTTATTTTAATATTAAAAAATATGTAATTAATTTTAATATTAAAATTTATATTAAATATAAAATAAAATTATTAAAATTTATAATAAATTTAAAATATTAATAAAATAAGGTCAGACAAATAGGTATATATCATATGTATATATAATCCTTCAAAAATATGTACATGTTTACATATTCTAAATATTATTTGGTTTTTCTCATATTAACTTTTGTTTAAAATTATTTACAAAATTTAAATTTGAGCTCTTAACCAAAATAAAAAAATTTTGATTTCAACCAACCAAAGTCCAAATTTGCATATGCCTCATGCTATAGGACACTGGAAAAGGACTTAAAGGTGTCGAAAAATTAGAAAAAATGAGCAATAAGTGTATTATATTTAAGTATAAGAAAATTATTTTTTCGAGGGATGGCCGAGGCTTTTAAATTAAAGAGAAAGAAACGTAATGACTATGCATCACTCATATTTTCATTGAAAATATTGCCAATCTAATATATTTTTTTCTCAAGAAAAATAATATTTAATTATAAGAAGAACTAAAGGCCATCCACACATGCTCTCAATCAACATTTGGCCTATATTTTTTCTTTTAGAAATAAAAAAAAAGCATTTGACCATTTTTTGTAAAGCATTTTTATTTTCAATCTTAAATATTTTCCTTAATATAAGAAAAGGTAAATTAAAAAATTCTAAGTGATTTCAATATTATTTTTTATCAATTGTTTGAGTTATATAATATTTTTTTTAAATTAAATAGTTCTCTATGTCATAGCATATCAACAGTGTTCTATAGTTTCCAGTAATTAGTGGCAAGGATTTAAGTGCAGTTTTAGGAGCCAATAACAACAGTTCAAACCTCTGGCACATAAAAATAAATTAATTAGCAGTTTTCGTTCGAGTCACTACTATAAATTAAAAAGTGATCGGGTTGATTAGAGAAATAAAATAGAGGCAACATTTTTTATATAAAAGTTAGAAAATTTAAAAAAAAATATTTGATGCTGCACGTGACAGTTTGAATCTACTAAGTAAAAAAATGATAATGAAAAGGCGCAACAAAGTGGATAAAATGAGAAAACTTTTCAAAAGTCCGAAAGTCAGATCTAGAAGACGTCATAGAGCAGAAGACTCTGAAATGTCTGGAATTAAGATTTTATTTTATTTTTCTTAATCCTACTATTTATAGCATCAAAGTGGGGAGATAAAATGATATTTCTATGGGATGATGTGCCTCGAGTTGCTCGACTAAATTTAGCATTATTTTTGAGAGATTTGATAATAATTTATTAATAATTTGGCATGCTTTTTGAATATTATCTCTTGGTACATGCTTTTTATTGTTAGTTGGAAGATGAAGAAAATATAAATAAATAATAAATAAATCAGGCTGTGGTTGAAAATTGAAAGAGATATGATGGGGACAAGAGTCACAAGATTGGTGTTGATGGCTTAGCTTTTTCAAGGCTAGGAATTAATTCCAATAAAAAAAAAAGGGCCAGGAATTAATTAAATAAATGTATAATAAACTGAGAGAGTTTGTGATTTTTGTTTAAAATAAAATGATAAAGTGAAAAAATGTTTATTTTGTGGAGGCAGAGCTAAGTCCTGAGAGTGGGAATTCGGTCATGTGTAAGGAGATCGTAAAAAAAGACGTACGGAAAAAATAAGAACAAATATAACTAAAAAAAAATAAGAAATATATCCATAAGTCTAAGTCATGGAATTTACTTTTTTTAAAATGATATGAGAGGAAGAGAGATTCACTGAAGGTGATTACAAAGTTCTCTCGCCCATTTTAGAAAGAAAAAAAGAAGGGAAATGTAATAGTGAACTTCTTACTGAAGAGTTGACTTCTAAGTGTGATCGGTTTAGCTCGAGTAAACTAATTTGTGAAAAGGAGAAATACTCTTATTTATAGGTCAAGAGTTGACTTCTAATTCGGATTGAGGTCCCATGGTTGAATAGTGCAGAGCTAATCGAGCGGTTGGATCAAAGAACTAGCCAGTTATCAGACAACTGTGACATTATAACCACCCTATGATGTGAAGATCCCTATAAGGATAAAGTGAATGTGTCTATTATTAATACTTGAGCCGTCAGAAGGCATAGGCAAATCCAAGGTTTTGAAAACCGGACCGGCTTCAGAACTGGTAGACTGAAAGGTTCAAGGTTCAATGGTCGAACCACGGTCGAACCGGA
>JAEMOT010000502.1:119760-131800 GCA_019297695.1 Apostasia ramifera | reverse complement strand
TTTTTTTTTTTTTTAAACTCAACCGGTCCAACCGTACCGATTCACCGGTTGACCGGTTGAACCGCGGTTTTGACCGGTTCTGGCCGATTTTAAGCGAATCCGGTTATAAAATTAAACCGGACCGGTTGGTTGACCGGTTCACGGTTCGACCGGTTGAACCGGCCGGTCCGGTTTTTAAAACCTTGGGCAAATCCAAACACCGACACGCCATCCCGTTACTGCCTTATTAATTAAGCTTACCTAACCGACCTAATCGCCTCACCCCTTCCCTTACTATAAATAATCTCATTTATATCGAAAAAGGAGTTCCGCAAGGTTATTAATTTCGATACTAGAGTTCTGAGAAAAAAAACCAACATTACTTATAATATAATTGTACTGCTAAAATATATATATTAATTAAAAGGGATAATTACCTACATGCCATATCATTTTACTTTATTTATGTGTTATCCATTCATTCTTAGTTAATTACGTTATGCACACTCAAAATATTATAAAATCTTACATACACACACTTAAATTAAAACTCAGTCAAAATCTATTTGAAAAAAAATATTTTGTTAATAAATCATTAAAATTATATTTTTACCTTTAATAATATATTTTTTTTCTTCCTCGATGTCACATTAAAGCGCTGATCTATCCTAAAATCAATTCACGTCGCGGATGTCTCCTTCCCTTGCCACTACCTAAACATCAAAGTTTTAAGATTTTCACTCAAAATATATCTAAATATCTTTAAAATAATATGATGAACGGTTCAGATTTTTTGTAACCTAACTATAGTTAGCTCATTGAAAATTATAATTGCTCATTATAATGAAAACAAATGAAAGTGTGTGTATGTAAGATTTTATGATGTTTTGAGTATGCATAGCGTAATTAACTAAAAATGAATGGATAACACATAAATAAAGTAAAATGGTGTGGCATGTAGGTAATTATCCCTAATTAAAAATGATTTATGAGATAATTAATCTTAATATTAAAATTTGTTTAAATATTTTAAATATTATTAATTTAATATTAAAATGAATTTGCATGCGATGTGATTTATAAATTAAAATTAACTTAGGTAAGAATACAGTTGTACTCATTGACCTAATTCATTATCTTTTATGATATATGTGCAATTATATAAGTTTGAAATTTAGAATTTCTTGATTTTTTCTAATGAACTGGCAGTCACATGAACAAATTTATTGTTTCAATTTGAAACTAACACGTGTGGGCATGCACGTGTTATAATACAAAGAGCATACCTGTCAGAGAAAATAATATATATTCATGCACAAACATAAATGTTATTTTTATATAATAATATAATAGCGTGTGTATAGATATATACATAAAATTATGTTTTTTTTTTAATTTTTATTCAAGGTCATAATTCAATTAGGAATTACTATAATTAAATTATTGATTTTTTATTGCTTTTGGGCTCAATTCCAAGTTATTTTAATGACAACAAAGAATAATTTTAGGTATCAAAGTAATTTATTGCATTAATTAGCCTCGAGTAAATTGCATCTGGGCTCCTGAGGTTAAAAGTTGTAAATTGGTTTTAATATTTTAAAAATTTCTATTTGGCTATGTGAGATTGTAAAAAATACATTTAGTCACAATTAAGATATAATCGCTAAATTTTATTATTATTCTACAAAATTATTCCTAATTGTTAGCTTCTTATTATTTTAAAATATAATTTTAAAATATTAATATTTATATTTTTAAGTTTTAAATTTAGAGAAAAAAAAGCAGAAGATAAGAGAAATTAAAATTTAGATTTTGTTAAATTTTTAAAGAATGATAAGGATGGATAAATTTATATAATAGTCCGTAAAACTAGTAAACTAATCACATTTCACATTTTCCATACTAAAGATGAAAAAGATGATGGAAAAGATGAAATTTTTAAAAAATAACTAAAACTGCAATATTTTTATAATCTCAAAAATTAAAATTGAAATTTTTTAAAAATTAGGATCAATCTAAATGCCCTCTCGAACTTAGGGGCCCGGATGTACTTTACCCATTAGCCTTTGACAGTTTTAATGCTTTGTCATTGAACTAAGGTACCTTTAATTTGTTGAGGCATCAAATTAGATAAGTACTTCTAACTAATAAATGTGAAATAGAGCTCATTTTATAATATTGCCTTTTTAATCAATTAGGTGCAGCATGCATATATTTAGAGCAAAAAATATAACTTTACAATATTTGTTAATTTAAAAACGTGTAATTTTACGGTGTATAGCAAGTGGCATAAGATTCAAACACGTAGAAAAACCTTCTAAGGATCCATTCTTAAATACTTATTCATCTTCGTTGATCAATCTCGATATGTTCTTCTGCTCGAGTCTTCTACCACATGATTTTCGATGAGAATCAATATTAATAAACTCGATGCATATATGTTGGACCTTTAGGTATCTACATTAAGTTATACTGCAAAACCAAAAATGCTTTCACTTTTCAAGTTGCCAAAAGTCGGTAACTTGGATTTTCGCATTTGACTTTGCGAAGAAAATTCTCATTATTTTCATTCATTTGTTAATGAATAATCTTGTTCATCACATCATAATATATTGATGAGAATATAATGCTTAATCATATTATGTTAATTAACAGAGACAAAAAGATTTGAGGCAATGTAGGTCTATCTAAACTAAGTAGATATTTTTTCTTATTCTTTTTTTTTAGGTACTCAACCCATTGATAATTGAGAAAGAAATTTTTTTTGTGTCTTAAATTAAATGTATATTATTTTATTTATTGTTCTTTTGTTGTTTAATTTATGTCCTCACACTCAAATTTGCACAGTTTTTTAACCTGTTTTTGGCAAGTCCTTAAATGATCAAAAACATGCTCAATAAATATTTAATACTTCTTAATTTGCATTACTGTTCTTATAAGCTAAAATGGCAAGAATGGTAGAAGTCAAAATTTCAACTTTTGGATGAATTTTTAACATCTCTACTCGAACTTTTGCATAGTTAATATTAAGCATCGAGTATACGTAAAAATGTTAGTTGACTTCTAGATGAGATTCAACACATCATCATTTTAAAGATATTTTTGATGTTTTAAAAGCTTTCATGACCTACAAAATTATACGTGTATATAGACCCACGAGTGCGACAGCATTTTTTTTTTAATTGCATTAGACGATAACGGAGTGTAGGAAAGAGGAAATACTATTCCACGTACTTTTTGCTCGATCCTCGAGAAAGATCTAGAATTGGGTTATACTTGATGTTTTGTTTCACCTATTTTTTAAAAGAATGGTAGTTGGCTTCACCATACTTCATGCTTTTCTAAAAATATAAATGTATATTGCATGCAAGGCTTGGCAATCAAGCTAACAATAATGAAATTAAATGAAACATTATCATGACTATAATTATGGAATCTCTAGGCTCTTGCTTAGCTTCATGGTCACCTTTCCCTCAAAAGGAAGTATTTGGCATTTTATTTTGACCCCCATTTCATAGCCTTTTTTGGGTAGATTTGCAATTTTTTAATAACAATTCATCTAACATCTAGATTGTGTGCTTGTCTTGTTGCCCTTCCCTAACAAAAAGGTGAGCCCCAATTTTGCATTATTAACTAGCTAGTTAGTTAATGAATTAAGATAAAATTCTTTTCTTGCACATTTTTGCAAGCTTTGAGTCTCTCTCTCTCCCCCTCCCTCTCTCTCTTCTTTCTTCTTTCTTCTCCTCAAGCAAGTGAAGTAGAAGATTTTGCAATCTCTCTCTCTCTCTCTCTCTCTCTCCTCACTTCTTTATTCTCCTCACGCAAGTGAAGTAGAAGATTTTGCAATCTCTCTCTCTCTCTCTCTCTCTCTCTCTCTCTCTCTCTCTCTCCCCTCACTTCTTTTTTCTCTTCACGCAAGTGAAGTAGAAGATTTTGAAACCACCATGCTTAAGAGATGCTCCTCCAATAAATCTCAGTCTCCATCAGTTTGACCAAACAAACATAAAAATTTTATGGCAGAGTTTGCATTATTGAGTTGAGTTTGATTCTAATTATTAATTGCTTGAATATTATATATTATGATTTTGATTGATTTTAATGTTGAGTCAAACTGAATTACTGAATTTATATCACAAATAAAATATATATTTCGCATATTACAAATCTTGGTATATATATATACCGTTATCTTCAAAATATACTCGAACAAAAACTTTACAGGAATGATCGTAAAATTTGTCATGTAATTGATGCTCATAAAAGTGCTGAGTACATTGGAGAATCCAGATAATACGTATTATCCATTCTTAATCTTAAATATATTCTTCCCTTCTTCTCTCGATCAATCCTTAAATAACTTGATGACAATCTTCCTCATAATAATTCATTTTACAAATCATATCGTTACGATAATTACCTAGAGTTCTGATCAACATTATAATTTGAACATCAACATCTTTAATTTGCTGAAGTTTTGTCGTTGCGGCATATTTGAGACGAGTATAACTCTCGTGTGAAGCGGCGAGTCTGAGATGAAGTTTGCTTATCCCATTTCGGTCCCTTGATTTTTCGCCAATAATAAGAAAAGTAAATAATAATTTCACTTGAAAATTGGATAATTACCCACCAATATTTATATAATAATTTAATTATTGGCTTGAAAATTTTAAATTTAGAGACTATGCATGGCTGAATCTAGTGGTTAGAACATCCCTTTATGGAGATGGTAGGAGAGAGGCTTGTAGTTGTTGAGCATGAAGGGGCCCTCTATCACCAACATTTCTTTAAGAAAAATAATTTAACTAAATGAGTGCACCAACATTTTTTTAAGAAAAATAATTTTAAAATATTATCTATTTTTTTAATGCAAGGAGGATGTCATGGTTGGCAATATTCTAGCTATATAAATATATATATTTATAGGCTTTTTTTAATTACCTTTTTTACGAAGAGATTCATGTCTAAGGAGCATATCGTGTTGAACGAGAGATTGAAGTTATCTTTTTAACATGAAGGAAACTTCATTCGAGGTCTTGGCGAATAAGGCTTTGTTCCCCTCTAAAGGGAAGATGAATAAAAAATTACTCTCGGAATATGAGTCCAAAGTTTTGGGAAAAGCAATTATTGGATGGCCCTGGTATGATTATTACTGGCTAATTAGTGACATTGTTTTGCCTGACAAAACTTGTGGTGAGCGTGCTATTATCGAAAGGAAGGTTAAGTTCGACTCGTGGGCGTTAAGTACGCAGTATAATAAGTGAAATAATTGTCTTTTCTATTAATTTAATCATTTAGGAGAGTAGGTAGCATCAATTCTAACAACTAGTATTAGAGCAGATCTCGTGTTCAAAACTCAGCAATTTGCTAAAAAAAAGAGATTGTTGGGAAAAGTAGTGAATTTATACCTAAAGTGTGGTTATTACTAAGTACCAATATCGCACTATTTGACATAACTATAAATGAACGTGCCACTATCAAAAGGAAGAATGAGTTCTACCCGTAGGTGCTGGGTGCGTATTATAACAAATAAATTAGTTATATCTTTTCTTTCTGTTCAAATTTTTTATAATAAAAAATAAATTATATTTAAATCTTTAAATTTAAGACATAATATCATTTAAATTTATAATTTTAAAAATTTAATATTTAGATTACTAATTAAAACATATAATAATTAAGCATATTTTTTATTTTTTTAATATTAAATTTTTTTAAAATATTTAAAATACTCTTATCCCTTTCTCCTATGTCTCCCTTTCTCTCCAAGTAGCCGTGAGCAGTGTGCTAGCAACTCTGTCTCGGCCCTTTGTGAGGCTTCGCTACCATCGATGAACAGAAATACGTGTATTTTAAGTATTTTTAAAAATTTAATATTAAATTTTTTAAAAATAGACTTAATTAATATATATGTATATATGAATGAGAAACTTATATATTAAATTTTAAAAATAATAAACTTGCATTATATGTCATAAATTTAGAAGCTTACGTTTAATTTACTCAAAAAAACTTAATTTCTTGCATTAAATTCGTCCATCTACATAGCCACGTATGGTAGGAGAAAAGTGCAATAAATAATGTTGACATAAGATAATATTTAGCATATTATATTCATATAATATTTATGCCTAACAGATGTACACAAAACGAAAAAAGAAAAAAATGTTTGCTGAAAATTAAACTAATTGAAAATCATATAAATTCAAAACCTAATACGATTTTTTTTTTTATATGAATAAAATATAAATAAGATGTTCACAAATGAAGAACATGGAAATTTTTTGCGAGGAATTAAAATTTTTAATTTTCTTTTAGTTTAAAACTCTGACAGCGTCAGGTTTGAATTTATTTTATTTAATTTAAGTGGGATATGTAGGCTGGCAAGCACGAGAATCTGATTTCTGCTAACTCGGGAGTTGTGACGGCGGTAAAATTTAAATTTCAAAATTACTTGCACCAATTTATTAACTTACAACTTTTTTTTTTTGTAATTTATCATAAAAAACTATTTTTGCAATTATTATAAAAAATATTTTTTATAATATTACGTTTTTCTAATCTAGGTTCGGTTTGTCGCAAGAATCAAAATCAGAACCAAAATTTACTAATTTAATAAATAATAATAATAATAAATAAATTTTTTAATTATTTTATATAAATTTTAATATAAAAAAATATTAATTTACTTTACATACTTAATAATTTTTAAATAAAAATATCAACTTTATTTCATATGCTAGAAAAAATATTCTAATCGAGTATTTTGATTTAATATGTAAAATAAAAATTAATATTTTTATTAAAAATATTAACTATGTGAAGTAAAATAATATTTTTTTATATTGAAATTTATGTAAAATGATAAAAACATATAATTGTGTTTTTTAAATTAATATTATTTTGGTCCTAAACACTAAACTGGGTCTTAATTTTAAGCAATACTTAATATCATATAAAACAAAATTAAGATCGAATTCAAAATTTATAAATTAATTTGATAAAAACACGTGCTAAAGTCTTAGACTTACTAATATATAGTTTACATAAAGGTAAATATTATACAACATATAAAGTTAAGGATAATATTAAATAAATTCACAATTTTTAAGAATTAGAAGCTGATTTTCTGTGTTTTCACATATTTGTCGATTAAATTATTTCATAAAATATTTTATTAAATATGACTGAAGTAATAATTTTATTTTAATTTTATTCTAATTTTATTCCGCATCTCTTCTATCGTCACACCTTCTCATTAAATGCCGATAAAAAGGAAATAATATTTAGCAATTATGTAAATGAAAAATCTTTTTGCATTACTTATTTTCTTCAAAAAATTAATGGAAACTATTAAACAATACTGTTAATACGAGAAAACAATCAGATTTTTTACGTGAAAAATCGGCCAAGCGAAAAAACCACGGCTCCTTTTGAGGAGGCTTCAAAAATCACTAGAATCACTCTTTTCTTTTAAATTACAATAAGCTCAGTGAATTTCTTATGTTCAGCCTTTGTTGAAGACTGTTATAATGATGTATATATACTCTGGTCTACTGTGCAGTCATTTCAGCAGAATGGACTTCAGCTTTAGTGACGGCTCATCAATGTCCGCAGAGAAGGGGACACTCCCTAGCCTTCACTGTAAGGTGTACGGATGGTACGGTCTGACGGCGGAAGAGCCCATACCTCTTGAAAGTAGGATGGTCCCCAATGCTGTCAGGCACCGGTCAGTTCTGGTCCCTTTTATTCGTCTCGGTCTCTTCGACGTCTGCTGTTCGGGGCGGTATTCCTCATGTTCGGCGTCGGGCACTCGTGCCGTTGATGCCACGTAAGCCTCTACGTGGGTGGTCCAGATGATGGCATGTGGATCAGATGCAACAATGTGAAATTTTGAGTTGAACACAGGGACATATCTGAAATATTTAATACATATATTAATTTTTCAAAATCATAAATCTATTTAAATTACCTCATAATCTCAAGGACTTCTATATAAATGTAATCATTTTCGATTAACTGCTTAAATGAACCACAATATAAATTGAACACATTGGTTTCTTAATATCAAAAACTAAAATCGTAACCAAGCAGTTAATCGATTATTCACTTAACCAAGGTTTTAGGCCGAAATTGCAACGATCAGTTTTTAAGCATGAATTTTTATGTACAAACTTATTATGTAAGCTATATTGTGATTTTTAAATATTTTTTATAGAAATTAATATATCATAAAGGAAGGAAGTTTGCTTAGAATTAGAGAATTTCGACTTCAAATTCACGCTATTATAATTTTGTGATAAGAATTATAATATTTGAAAAAAAAATCAAATATATATTTATATATTCACATTATTATTCTTCATAAATTTAATATAATTATATATAATAATGTAATCTAGTAGATTAAGTAAATATATTAGTAAATGAGTTCGGTTAACCATTTGTTTTGATAGTAAAAACCGAAATTTTAATTCTAAAGTGAATTGTCAATTTCTATAAAATGGAAATTGAAATTTAACCAAATGGTTTGATTAAACAAAAATTTCAGTTCAATTTATTTGAATTATAATTGATTTTTAGTTTTCATTTTTTTCCAAGCTTTGTTTGCTGTTTCAAGAAAAAAACTTTGTTTATAAAAATTGTTTCTTTCAACAAATAAATTTTTAGTATAAAAAGTTATTTTTTGTATGGTATTACCTAAAAGTTAATCATTTATGTGCTAGTCAATCAAAAATTTGTATAAAGACGTTTAATTTTTATTTTAATATTATGTTATATTATCTTAATATTATATTATATTATTTAAATATCATTATATTTATATATTATTTTTTAATAATTTTTTAAATAATGTAAAACTAAATAATTATTTTCTCAACATAATATAATATTAAAATATATTAAATTAAATACTTGCTAAAAATTTTTTAATCTAATTGTTTTAAGTTGAGTGTCGGGAATTGAGAAATTAGGGCCTTGTTTGGTTCGAGGTAAGTTTTTTGTCCAACACAAATTCAATTATAAAAATTAACTTTATTTTAAAACTAAAATAAATACGAATATTAGAATTTAAAGTATTTCATATTTTACACACTTTCTAATATTAAAATAAATTTCTCTCCTATTAGACTTAAAAAATAAAATATATTTTTTCTCTCGTCCAAAAAAAAGCTCAAATCAGACGAAGCCTAGGTGTGCGTAATTTTTTTTTTTTTTTATATTAGCATTCTTGTAGCCCAATGGAAAATAAGCCAGATCCATTGTGAAAAAATTTATAATGTCAAGAGATAAATTGAATTTTTTTTTTTAATTTATGTTCATAATCATTTTTGAATGCTAAATATATATGAAAAAAAATTTAAATAATGTGCATATAAAAAGAAAATTTTTCTGCTTTTAGTAGTGATGCTCTGGTGAAAAAAAGTTTTTTCAGGGCGACATGCCCATTAATGTCCATAAATGAAAAATTTACGGAACATTACGCAATAATGAAAATAAAAAAATTAAATTTTTTTCACAACTAAATAAATTTTATTGCGTTTTTTAATACTATTTCGTATTCTCCTTCTCCACAGTTTAAATATAATATAATAAATTAATTTTATTTAACTGCATTTTAAGTAATTAAATTTTTTATTTTATTTTTTCATGTAATTATAAGACTCATGACCATCATGGCCGTACATTTTTTTTTAAAAGATATTTATATAATTTGAAGTAAATGAAAAAAATCTCAAATAATATTAACTAAATAAGAATGGAGTAAAAAAAATCAAATCTTCCGTAAATATATTATCAAAATTTTTTCCAGGTGGCTTGATATGCTTCCACGTCAGATCGAGCTGTGGGGCCCCATCACGGGAATGGTCCAGCTCATCATCCCCGGCCTCTGGTATAAGTTCTTCCCCTTCCCCTCCCTCGCCACGCCCACACGCCGTTACCAAACTCTACTCTCTCCAAAGGTCAAACCTTTTCTCAGGTTCTCCGCTCCCTCTTTCCTCTATGTGTTGATTATTGTGAGAGCTAATTCAACTCCTCGAGCGAAAGGAGGAGCAAAACGCTGAGAATAAAGAAAAGGAGCTCAGAAAGGGGGTAGAAAGGCAGGAAATTCGAAAGGAAGAAGACACTATCTATATAAATAAAACAGAGCAGCTGGGCCGTTCCCCATTCCCTCTTCTCTCTCTTGGTTTCCGCTCCACCTTTTCCTTCTTGCCCCAGCCACGGCAGACGCGCCGGTTTGCGAGCATGGGTTCGAAGCCGCTGGTGGCGCTGGCGTTGGCAGCGCTGGCTCTGCTTCATTCATGGCTGCCAGCTCCGGCGAGTGCCTCTGTTTCGTACGACCGCAAGGGCATCATCATCAATGGGCAGAGGAGGATTCTCATCTCTGGCTCCATTCACTACCCGAGGAGCACGCCGGAGGTGAGCTGGACCTTTTCTTCCAAAATGCAGGATACTCCATTGATGTTCAATCTCTATTACTTGCATTAATTTGGGGCTTTCTTCTTTGGGTCGCCTCCAGATGTGGCCAGATCTTATTCAGAAGGCGAAAGATGGGGGTTTGGATGTGATTCAGACCTATGTATTCTGGAACGGCCATGAACCTTCTCCTGGACAGGTATTGTCTTCAATAGCAAGAAGAAGAAGAGTTGCATGCATTTTTATTTGCAATAGTTTCTAAATTGTCTTCAATCAATCGATCGCAGTACTATTTTGGGGGAAGATACGATTTGGTTCGGTTTATCAAGCTGGTGAAGCAGGCAGGCCTCTACGTTCATCTTCGGATTGGCCCTTATGTCTGCGCAGAATGGAATTTTGGGTATCTAATCTTGCATCTCCATTGATGAAGTTCAAGTTCTGATAAAATCAGTAACACTTGCAGTTTCCATTCTATTCCTTTTCGCAGAGGATTCCCTATTTGGCTGAAATATGTTCCAGGCATCAGCTTCAGAACAGACAACGAGCCTTTCAAGGTTGAATTTTCTCAACAATTTAGCACATCCCGATCTCTCTTCTCTTCGTAGTTGTATTTGAATGGCTTGATTTGATATCGAAAATAGGCTGCGATGCAAAAATTCACAGAGAAGATTGTTAGCATGATGAAAGCTGAAGGGCTCTATGAATGGCAGGGCGGCCCTGTTATCCTCTCTCAGGTACTCCACCAAACTTTATAAGCATGTGTTTGGGATTATCTTCTCATCGATTTTCTTCCTCAAATTCGAAGATTGAGAATGAGTACGGGCCGGTGGAGTACTACGGCGGAGCTCCAGCGAAAGCTTATACAAACTGGGCTGCCAGCATGGCCGTCGGCCTGAAGACTGGAGTTCCATGGGTCATGTGCAAGCAGGATGATGCTCCGGATCCAGTTGTATGTTTATGTTCATCCTTTTAATGAGGTTAAATTTGGATTAAACTCATTTCAATAATCTAAGGTCAGAATTTAAAATCTGACGCTAAGCTACTAAACTTCTATTTGAATATCAGGATTAAAACTAGGTGATACGGGACTGAAAAAAAATGTCAATGATAATTTATATTTATATTCAGTAAAATTGATTAGCAAATTATTTTAATTAAGAGAAAAATATTTTCTAGATAAATTATATGATAAATATAATTTTTGAATCCTGTAAATTAAGATATTTTAAAATCAAAATTAAATTGGATCGTATGATAAATAAGAATTTATCAATTTAAATTAGGACGTCAATTTAAATTCAATAAATCAGATCCGAGGTTCAGGAATTTAGGACAGATGTTTCACAGTTAAATTCAACAATAATTGACACACAAGAAATATCGGGTCACACAATTAGAGCTAAATAAATAATTCAAGTCAAGCGAATAATTTGTGTTGAAATCAAATAATCAGTTTAGTTGCGTTCGGAAAAGAATTTACCAGTGACGATGATGATTAAGTGATCTGATCGAGTACGGGCGACGTGTGGACAAAGCGCAAACGGCTCGCTGGCGCGAGCACAGGCGGGATCCCGAGCGATCGCAGGCAGGCGCGCGGGCATGCGCGCAGATGCGTGCGCGGGCAGGTGGGCGAGCGGGTAGGCGC